>WSTH01000964.1:0-15931 GCA_019616345.1 Ceratobasidium sp. 395
TTTCTTGTATTACGACGGACCGAGGTTTTCATACCTGGCCGTAGCATTTATATTGCCACTTTTACAGCTACATTTCTCTCTTCTTGCATATTTGTACGATTGTATCGCTTAGCTATTCCCCACTAAATAATTCATGACTAGTGATATGTAAATGAAAAATTCGCCGTTGGTCCAAATGGAGAGTTACCGGAGCCGCCGAGATAGGGGATGTCACGTGACAGTCCGGAAGCGAAACATTTTTGTTTCAAACCTCAGCTAGTGTGACTCGCTCTCTGCTAGCTTACTGATACTCGAGTATCAGTACACAATCTAACTTTTGGGTCACTGTACACGCTAATCCGGTAGCCAAATGACGCTTCTTGTTCCGACTTGAGAACACTTCTGGCTACGTCATAAATACTCTGCTGGCATGGACTTTGATTTCAGAAAACCTCAGCTCAAGGCGATCTTTCTTGAAGTGGGCTCATGGCTGATACCATTCTGGGATTGAATCTATGATATTTCTGGGAAACTCGTACCAGAGGCTCCGTTATTCATTGCATTGCTATTAAGTAATTTGAGAGCTCTCAATGATATCGTTATCGGCTACATCATCGCTGATACCTTCGCATCTTCCTCTCTACAACTGATCTGATACTCGGTGCATTGCCTCGACGCAACTCACGTCTTAGACTCCTAAGGTTCTGTTCTCTTGAGTTATAAGCCGGATTATTGACTCAATGCTGTTGTCTCGTTACACCGCAGACATATTTCTCGACACCATCAATGATTGAGTTTTACTTCTGATGACCTATTCCGGTTCACTCGCATCACCTTCAGAGATGGGTAGACTCTGCGCGTTGCTTATGTTCGTCTGGTTAGCCACCCATCTGGCCATTTTTTTCCAATCTCAAACAGCCGGATCCATCTGTTTTCTTCTGTGTCCGTTTACTAGCTGCTCTAAGGACTATGCCCTGGTCGAAGTAATATCTAGATTACCTCACTATTTTTATTTGGTTTGTAAGCCCCGACGCCACCAAACAAAGATTCGTCTCTCCGACAGACCGCTAGTGCACTAACACTTTTTGAAGACTAACTGTACCTTAAGCTCTTGGCGCCACATTCAGCTCGTTGATCTAAGTTGAGCGTTCGCTTGGCATCAAACCACCTGTCAAAAAAATAGTAACAAGCGCGCTCCAGATATCAACTGTTTGATTGAGATTGGCCCGGTCAATAACTAGGTTGTCTCATAGGTGAGCTGGACAATGATTTTATATGTCGGTAAAATATCTGCTACAGTTATTATTCAAGGTCTATCATTTATATCCTCACATTAGGCTGGTGTGGAAGACGCGGTAATGAAAGTCCGCTCGCATCGGTCGGCGCATGACGCCGAACTGAATGGGACCTGGCGTGCCTTTCGGAGCCGGACATATACATCCGGTAGTATAGAGACGCATAAAATATGGTTCAACAGCTCTCCTCCCTTATATTTTACCATTCAGATTCGTGTTCTCGCCATCTCCCTAGCCCCTCTGGCTACCATGTCCTCAAATCGCGCGCAAGGTATGCTCTCATTTTCAAAAGTATTGTGCGTGTGACCATAAATTTGTATTTGGTACAGGTGTCAGTACTCCCTACGGAGAAAGCTACGGACAGCGCGGAGCTCAATTGCACGTGGACACACCTAACCTACGTGCGGAGACTATCACGCTACCTTGCTTCAACATTCAACCCACTATTCAGATCCTTCACTACTTAGCGGCAAGCCCCACGCTCAACTTGAAGTGTCTCAAAAACGGCATCGATACTCGAGCTGGGGAGCGCTTCTTCCAACTCTGGCTGTGTTTACTCTGACCTCTGGGCTTGGACTTGCGGTACTCGCCTGGTTGCTTGTGAAAAGCAGGAGTCCTTTTTCTGAGGTGTTTCAAGATGGATACTTGCTGGTCGATGAAGGCACGAAAAACTGGAATAGTACCGTCGAAAGCGCGACTCTGAGGGCTCTTACAGCTACTTCCTTTATTGTGAGTGAGCATACACCCGGCTATTCGTCCGCCATTACATACGATCATATATAGAGCACCATTGTTTCCGCCACGAGCCCTGTCTTGATGTCGCTAGTTGGATATCACGTTGCGCATCTTTGGGTCAAGGAGCAAGAAGAAACCCGCTCAAGACAAGATACCGGTCCAACTCCGCTTCAGTACGCCTCCGTTACCTCAAGTAAGGTCGATTTGCTAATATTTTGCCTTAGATATGGGCTCGTGCTTCAAGCACTAAGCGCCTCAAGTATCACGTCCCTCGCAGCCGCAGTGCGGTACTTATTCAAGGGTAAACAGCGCCCTAGAGTACCCAGTTACTTTCGGGTTGCTGTTACTATGGGTGTGATCGTGTACGTGGTGACCCATTTGATTGGACTTGCAGATCTCTGGCTTCATGCGACAACTACGGCGGTATTGCACGACGTGACCTCGACAGACTCGGACTCGGAGTCGCTCTTGACGTCTCTTGCATTCGACGAAACCAACTGCGAGGAATTCGACTATCCCCCACAATGGGGAGTCTGTATGCCCCGTCGGGGAGGATGGGCTAGGGATCTTCCGTGGCTCGTTGACGCTGGCGAGTTGGCTGTTTCAACTCATCATCCGACCGAGCTATCATCACCCTAGCGGAGGCTGATAATATGGCTATTATCGTCCCGCCCACCGCCAACAAAAACACCAAATTCAAGGCGACCACGCTTGGGATGCGCGCTCATTGCAATTCTTTGAACAGTCTGTGTGGCTATGATGCTATGTTTTATCAACTGCAGCAATCTCGGGATTACGGCTATTCCGAGCCACGACGGGTCCATGATGAGCGCTGCCCTTCTGGATCCCATTCACCCTTGGAACGCTCCGCTATTTCGCTATCGGACTCTGGACTAAGGGAAGGGTTTATCGAGTGTTGTGGGAGGAATCCAGTCAAGTCTCTTTTACAGCTTCGGTGGCCTATTCAGTATGTAATGAGTAGAACGACCGCTCCAAACGATGCGGTAGATCTTTGGCCTACTTCGGCTTTGACTCTTGGCATCCTGCAGTATCGGGATTTTCAATCCTTACGCTTCAGTATGACGGCACTACCGGGGTGAACAATTGGGCTTTGGACCCGGCCGGGACTGTTCCTTCCAACGAACGTTTTGCGACCATTCTTATCGGCCCGTTCTCCTGGCAGATGATCTCCGATAGACTCGCGAACAATATTCGGGCTCGCGCGATGGTGGCACGTGACGTGCAAGATGTCATGGTGGCGTTGAATTTGCTCGTCTTGCACTTGGATTTGTCGCTGGATCTTTTGTTCTTGCCCCGGCTACCGATGTCCAGATTTTGACTCCTACGATCCTTGGGCGATATCCGCTTGTGCCGCTTTTTACGATCACCGGGCTGCTCGCGTTGTATGGGCTAATTGCGTTATTGGTATTCGCGATGTATTCGTTCACTACCACCGGGTCAATCCATGTACCATCCGAGCTTCGAGGCAAGCCCAAGGACAAGAATGTTCCGGAGCTCAAACTGGCCCAGCTCAGCCTGTCATCGCCCGGCAGTTCAGCGAGTACCAATTCCCCACTCCCAACGCGAGTGATCCAGACGGACGGTCCGTTAAGACATCTGCGATGGATTTGCTTCCTGAGACTGGGCTGGGTGGGATGGAAATAAGGAGGCTCCGTCTTGGGCTAGAGAGGGGAAGTGTGCGGCTGCGGTATGGTGTTTGGAAGAATGAGTAACGAAATTATCCGATGTATCTTCCTCATCTTCGTACGTAGATATGCATGCGCGGTATGGCTGGAGCAAAGCCCGCATGATGTTCATTGTTTGCTTAATGAAGCGTTGGGCCTCTGAGAGTATTCACCCACAGTAAATTTTTCGCAAAGCAGACGTCATTGACCTTAATCTACGGTATTTGAGTTCAATCTCTTAGTTAATATTTACCTGTCGGCAGATATGCCTCGCTAGCATTGAAAGAGAAGCCCAGGAGGCTCGTTACGTTCCGCGAGTGAAGGCTACAAAGGTTGATGGGGGGAAGAGCGGCGCCAGGTCTCCCAGAAGTGTGGGGAACTTGCTGCGTTTTCAAACAATATCAGTCGGCGTGGAGGTACCTTAGAGGACACGATCGAGAAGAAAGGGCTGCATTTCTCAACACACCCTCGTCTCCCTTGAGCTCATCGCTATTGATGTGATTTTCCTTACCCAATACTGACTTTGTTCGTTCACGATTCATTCAATCCCGGTTCTATGCATTGGCATTTAATGTAACACGATTCAACCTCCTTTTTTAAAATTTCCAGCCTGAAGCACAAGAAACAAACTTTCCCGTAGCTCTCATAATATCAAATGAATGTAGGATCTTTGTCTTCCACAAACGCTCGATTTATCGACTAGTTCGACCTTTTGAAAGGGCACATACGACTGTGTGAGGTACAATTATCATCGTTCATCCAATCTCTGGTTAGAATTCAGCTCAATTGCATATATTAGCACTAGTCTGTCACTCACGCTTTCTGACATCTTAATCCACAATACACAACATCCAGATTGCATGGGCACTCGAACCGTACGCCTTTGACAGAATCTGGATCAGGGCATCTGGCATTTGCGCATCCAGACGAGAATGCCTCGGCATCCTTGGCGAGCTCTTGGTACCCCAAAATCTCGCCCACTTGATCCCAAGTTCTTTCAGCAAGAGTATACCAGGATGTCCTGCGCGTTCGGGTGTTCAGCATCCCGTCACATGCGCGCATGTACTGAAGCGCCTTGAACCATTCGACAAACGCATCCATAAATATGTCTTCTCGGAATTGCGCGGGGTTGATCATTGCAATCAGCAAAATGAAATCGTTGCATGCAGTTGATAGATGTTGAAACCTGGCTGCGAAGGATATCAGCGATGTGTACTATACTAGGGTGGATCGAGTGATTCTAGCGTACTTCCTTCGTCAAAACCTTCTCTCTGCTTTACCATCACGAACCCTTTAGCAAGTATTTCAATAGCACCTAAATCAGCTGCTACCGTTGCGAACTCTCGTGCACGTTCAGGTGAATAACTTTGCAAGTGGTAGAGCATTTGGCTAGGGTGGAGTTTTGGTCAGTGCTGAGCAGTACATGCCTCCAAGATATCCTTACGCAGAGGCTAAAATAATTGGAGTGACATGTTCTATCTTTAGGCTAAGGTTTTTATGATGAGTCTTCCCGGCAGCCATTGACCAAAAGTATTTGAAGGTTGTCTGCAATAACGGAACAAACAAGTCCTCCACACCTTCAGCCATCCTAGCACCAGCTGTAGGTTCAGTTCCCGGAAGTATGTATTCCAGCATAAAACCAAGGCTCGACGGATCCGGAGCTCGATAATATCTGGAAGGAAAGAGCGGGGACATTGGACTCAACCTCGCAATGTACGTGCGCAGGGCTGTTCGATGATCCTCAAGATCGACCCAGAGATCCTTGAATTCTATGAATCCAAGTTCCCAGAATGCTGAACCAACGGCACCAGTGATTCTATTTAGACTTCCTTGTTCCATACCCGTTACAACGTAATATCGATAGAATATACTGGTAAAGTGTGCCCATCGCTCGCGCGTGCTTTCTGAGATTCAGTAGGATGCCCTTTGGAGTTCACAGGGAACATACCTAGTCGTTTCCAAGCATTTCCAAATAAGAACTAATATGCAATATAGCGGAGGCGAATGAGTCTCCGCCCAGACTCTAGAGAAGCCTTTACGGTCGCGCCAGAGAATGTCTAGTAGAGTCAACACACACTGTGGGAAGTCGCGGGATTTTAACTAACTCCGATGGACTCTGTCGGATTTTCTGACAGTCCACGCAGGATTATAGGGGAGTCCCGCGAAAATATGGGTCCAGGCGAGTCCATTTTTGCTCACCTGTCGTGGGTTTGACATCGCGTTTGGGCTTAGAAGAACCTTATCAGGGATTTGGTTTAAGTCCGGGACCGAAGAAAGTCCCCAAAGGAGTTTAATCAAGTCCAGAGCGGGGATATTGATCGGCTGCGAAAATCACAATATACAAAGGTAAGTTATGCGTGTAGAATGCATATTGTAATATAGACACTGCAGCTAATGTCGGTACAATACAGGCATATGTATTTAGTGCAATGGATGGATGAGTACTTACTACGAAACTGTACAAAAAGATTACAAATTGCAACACCGAAACACTGTTCGAACTAAGTGCGAACAACTAAAGTAACAGAATGCAAAGTAGAAAATACTAGAAATAAACCGGAGCAATGTGACGGTTGGCCTTTGTGAGGAGGTTTGGGTACGAGGGCAAGCCGAGATAATGCGAGGATGTGGGAGACCTTGGATTAAAGAAGCGAAGTGTGCTAGCGGTAGTAAACCTTCATGTTCCGCACGGAAAGTTGCTCGTGCCGCCACTCCACCCATTCCCCCAAGAGAATTGACGAACCCGTCGCGCCAGTACAATCAACGGGAGCGCGGGGGATTACCGACGCTCACGGTTGAACACGATTATATCTAATGCGCGGGCACTCCCGTGTATCAACGATATGTCCAAGTCGGACGCGAACGATGTGTCTGCGGCGCAAGAGACAGACATCAGGCGCGTAGAGCGCGGCCGTACCGTGGCTGGTCAAGCCGTGTCCTCTGCAGGTCGGGGGTTGTAGCTCGGTTGATGGGGCCTGCCGGGTGCGGCGGTTCGTATTCGTACTGCGGCGCAGATGCGCACACACGTCTTGAGTCGCGGGATGGCCGCGCAGGCCTGGTTCAATTGGGCAGCAGCGTGCGTGTCGGGTAGGTCTTGGACCGCGCATGGGCGTAGCAATTTTTGGTCCCGTTCTGCGTTAGCGCGAGTGGCGGGTCCCACACATGTGTTGTTGGGGGCGTTAGAGAGTATGGTCGGGCGCAAGTGGCGGTAGCGCACTGGTTGTTTATGCGCCATGCGTTGCGTCCGCGTAGCACGGCCGGTAATGCACTGGGCACTGCCGCTCTTTCCTCCCCATAATTAAGTCCGTCAACGGGGGCTGCATTTGGCTCTGGTCGCCACTTCGTTCCTGAGACCTCAAACGTCCGCGCGCTCACCTGTTGCGGCAGATACGGCAACCACAGACGAACCCGCGATTGGACCTAAACCGGGAGGCGTTGACTGTGGCCGATTTGGATGCATGAGCGGATGTTGGGGTCGGGTATGGTCCGCCCAGTTGACAATACTCTGCTCTGATTTGCCCAGAGATAACTTCAGCTGCTGGACGGCCGGCGGGCTAGACTCCTGCTCCTGCTCATCGCGACCGAGGTCTTCGTTCAACGGCGCAATACCCGTACCGGGCACACGCGCGCCTTACTGGTTCTGAGGTGCAGGAGGCGGTGGACCAGGAACCTTGGCCGGCTGCTGGATGTAGGTATTATGCGACGCGAACCGGCCACGTTCGTACAGCTGCTCCTGGTGCGAATAAAGCTGGGTCGCGCCGGGTGCTGCTCGCGTCGTCTCGCCCCCACGGACCGTTCGGCGATTGCATCGGCACAGGCAACGGGGATTTCTGAATGGGGGAGCCTGTCACACCAGCGCAGCCAGTGGAGACATGCGGAATCCGTGCGAGGGGTAGTGAGGTGGCGTACAAGCGTGGTTGGCGGGGGGTATCCGGTAGGCCTGACCGGGGTGTTGCGCTTTGAGCGCGGGGACGGGGAACACGGGGCGCGTATCTTGTGGCCGTGCGGTGTGTTGTCGGGCATATACTCGGCAAGTCGCGTAGCTACGGTCTATTCGGCGGGACTTGTGAATCGTGGCGACACATGTTTGCGCCTGCATGCGGAGGCGTTGCTTGTCCCATAACGAGGCGGCCTTAGGGCGCGGGAGGCGGTCGGAAGGGGCGGGATCGCCCAACCAAAGCAGGGGCAGCGGTGCGAGTCTGAGCGCCGAGGGACAGCAGAGACCAGAGTAGCAGCGAGCAACGGCTGTCACGTCAATCGGCAGCGAGTGAGACTGCGGCAAAAGTGCAAAAAACGGCTAAGTTGTGGTTGTGTTGCGACCCTGGGCGGCGTATCACGTGCCATCTTAGTTCGGCCAATCCCTGACCTTGTTCGCCGCCACCCCGCCCGACTGACAACAGACAACCCCAACCACTGACCACGGTTCGCCTACCTCTGCAACATCCTAGTCTACCACAACCCCCGTCCTTGCATATTTTTTCGCTTACCCTCTCCATCAAACTTGCCTTCACTGCTATGCCTGTGCTTGCTCTCGCGTCTCAAGAACTGATTCCCGCTGCTAGTGTTCCTTCCAACCACCAGCCCTTTACAACTCCGCTTCTGCTGCCCGAGCTGGCAACGACAGCTACGAACGGCTCCAACATCTTATCAAACAAGAGACCAATCGTATCCACGCCGCGATGATTGGAAACGGACTCGCCAGTCAACTTCGCCTAAAGAAAGCGAGTTTTTGGAACACAACATCAAGCGATGTACCGCCAAGATGTACCCCTAGTCAGTGATGCGCACCACGGGCTTAGACATAACAGTAAGTCAATCGTGCGTCATATGTGTTCCGCCCAGCCCTTACTGTCTCCCGCTCCAAGCCCTGTGCGTACCAACGCTCGCAATTGCTGAGTGCGTATCGCATTTGCATGACCCATCCGGTCTTCCACACGCCCACGCGTACTGACTTGCCCAAGCAGCCGCGCCACCAACTGGCTCACTCACCCGCATACACAGCCGGTGCGTACGGCTGTTTTTACGCTCAGGCCTCGCTAACCCATACAATGAAACACAGTCTTGCCCTCGCCTACGCCTGCTTCCTCGCCCCAACGTTAAACGGTCCGCTTTCCCTTCTATAGCTTCCGTACTTGATGCTACAGCGCGCTCCCTTAGACTTCATTCTTGCCTTTCATTCGAGTGCGGCACGCCTTAAAGCACTTCCTGTGAGTCCACGCTCTTTTCTCATCCACGCCTGCACTCACCCACCCGCCCTCTTGTGTACACTTCAGCCGGTGGCGCCAGGTGGCGACGGCGAGGAAATCGCCCCCCTCAATGACCTATATCCCCCGCCCGCACCTCAGCACCTCCTTCGGCAGGCATGTGCTTGGGGCGTGTCAGTTATGGTGACGCACAAATATCCCCTCACAAGCAGATAGTTTTTCTCTCTATGCTTAATTTTTCACTTTTGAACGTTCACGAAGCCGAGGCTTACGATGCCAGTATTTATGCTTAAATTAATATCATTTTATGCGCATACACCCAGTGGAACGAGTGACCTGGACAGCGTGGACTTTGATGATAAAGTCCTCGAGTACAACAAGTGAGAAGTCTATAAGGAGGACTAATTAAAAGTCCTGTTGGACTAGTACTGGTGGACTTCCGGCAAAATCCCTGGAGTATTTTAAAATCCAGAACAGGACTTCTCAAAATCCACTGGACTTATTTAGCGGCCAATTTGTGGACTGAAACGGCAGTTTTGGGACTTAAGTGGACCCTTCCGGACTTTTTTATATTAGACGTTGATGTTTCAACACCCGAATTGAAGCCCTGAAAATGGACTTCTAGTAAGTCCCGGCGGGCCCGAATATAAGTCCTGTCGAGGACTTCATTCAAATCCCCGCAGGGACTTAACTGAAATCCCGTGACTTCCTACAGTGACATTTGGCCTCGATACTAGAGGCTGATTACTGTCTCGATAAGACCAGCCAAAGAACGCATCCGAGGAGCTCTGAGGTGCATATACTACTTTATCGACGGCATCGGAAGCCGATACAAGCACATGAGCGGAGGGATCGTCGAACGTTTCCCCATAGCGAACCGTCGTATCCATGAAGAGAGCGAGGATGAGCTTGTCTCTTGAGTTAAGGATCATTCCAATGGAGAGAATGATTATTCGGAAGAGTAGATAACCGTCTTCGTAACCAAATGGCTGTAAACTTGTTCAGCATCTACAGATCCGCATATCAGAAAGAAGCGTACATATGAATCATCCTGTCGTTGGAGTCGAAATAACCGTAGAATACTAGCTTGGACTAGCTTAGGATCATTCAGTAGATAAAGCGACTCAGGGTGAGCAGGGAGAGAGTTAATTGACTCTAGCATCAATAGGGATGTCTCTTCCCCACTCCGTATGGCCTGGATCGCCTTCTGGGCGAGATCGACAGTATCAGGCGAGGTTCGGTGTTTCCAGGAGTCTATAGTTCGAGCATACTTTCTCATGTAGTCATAAGCAGTTCTAGTGGATTGTGTCATGTTGAATAAAGTGAGGCTTGTGATCTCGACGAATTGATGGCTATCACACGTGCCGTTTTAAATACAGTTCTGTTTGTCACTGTGACCTTGTCACACCGATATTCGGTCACGCTCTGTATATCGACGCTCTTTTCGCGATGTTGACTGGAGAGAGGAAGAGAAACGGCGTAAGCGGCGGAAGTTTTTCGGAGTGTTTTCACGCATTGTGCCGCATGACAAATGACTGAAACTCTTGGTACAAGTGCCGGCGAGTACAACGACGGGGAAAGGAGGATATATGCAAGTTTTCTTCCATTACTTTGGTGACTGTTTCTCGTGAACTAAGTTATCAGCTTATCAATCGAAGTAACAGCTTGCAAAAATAGTCGTCGCTTTGCAAAATCTGTACAGCGGTTAAATAATGTTCCTGATCTAGCCATGAAGTCGGACACGTGCTTCTTCCTGCGTTTGTTTCGATCACCACCGCAATAAGCCGACTGTTCTCGTTCCGTCTCCCCATCGGCTCTCATCTGATGCCGGTGCTCATCGAATAAAACTCGTGGAATAATGTCTCCATGTGAGAATCACGGTGGTATTGCGCAACGTGATGCCAACAGCCTCAAACTCGAAGCCTGTATTGACGTCTTTCGCATTCAACAGAACCACTACGACAAGCGCAACCACCCGCAAAGTAGTTCGGAACCCATATACTCAACCACAGTGGATGAATCGAAGATTTCTATAATTTGTTGAATTTAGTGAGTTCGCTTACGATTGAGCCTTGAGATGAGTCAACAAGTTAAATAGCCTGTGCAGTTTCACTTATATAGCATATATGTTTTCAGCTATTAGCTTACTAGCACAACTTGATGTATGCAGCTGATCTGTTTGTGCCAGCAGCTTAGGTGCCATCAGGCAGTAATGATCCCTGACCCGACGAGTGCCGTTTCCGGTGTTGTCCAAAGAAGGCATATCCCGGTAGAACAGCCTGTATGCCGATATGTGCCATAGGAGTTTCGTATTCGCTTCAGCATGAAATTCGGCGCTCGCCAGTCGGATCTCGATGAGTGCCTGACTTGATGTCAAGGCCCATTACAAAACTCCTGTGGGGCAGAGAGCGGAACTGGACATCCCGGAACGGGATTGTCAGCCGTGCACAGCTTTCATCAGCTCTTGGCCGAAAAAATCGGTTTAAATGCTCTACTCTTGATCTCTTGACACTCAACTTTCTCCACGTTCTGTGACCTCTTCTACGCCAGTACCTAAGGAACAGTCTGGATCCCTCGCTGCACCCGTACCTCCAGTCGCCTATTACCCATGAGCTCAGCTTCGCAGGTTTGTCCAGAATTCAGTTAATGTTGACTCAACAAGCTTGTTTACGTTTTATCCTGTTCGACCACAGACTGCTGCCCAAGCTCAAGGAGGCGGAGCCGGTGTAGAAGCCAATCTTTTGATTAAAGAGTTGCGGAATAGCCCCTTGTTCATGAGTATGCGGAGCGCTGTTTCGGAGAACCCGGGCTTGGTTCAACCATTGCTCGCGCAGCTTGCGCAATCGAATCCGGTAGTTGCTCAGCAAATGGCTCAGAACCCCGAGCTGTTGAACCAGATTCTCTGTGGTACATCGCCAGACGACGATGGCAATGACGATATCGGAGAGGAAGAGAGGAAACTACGCGAGGAACTTCCAACCCTGTCCGTTACCGCTGAGGAGGCAGACGCAATTCGAAGGGTAAGCCGACGCATTTCAACCATGTTTACCGGCTCCTTATTTTAAGCTCGGCAGTTGCAAGCCCTCGGGTTTAGTCGTCAACAGGTGATGGAGGCTTTCGTTGCATGCGGTAAAGATGAGGAGCTTGCGGCAAACCTGTTGTTTGAAGGGTCTGATTGAGGATTGTCTGGGTTGTTGCCCTGCTGCTGCATCCATATCAATCGCCTCATGGCTATACTGTTCCTGGTGTTTGCAGAATGTCCTGAATTCAAGTATTTTTGTGTGTAATCACATGTTCATGACTAGTACGGGAAACTAACTAAGAGAGACTAGTAATAATTCGGTGCTTTTTTATTTTCAGAATATTCGTACATATATGCGTGCCGGAGACTCGGTTCTAGTGGTTGTTTACTCGTCTACAGATAACGGCGTACTGGCAGTGACCAAGGCTGGTCTAAACTCTAATTAGATCCCTAATTTAGCCATGAAGCCGGTCACGTGCCACTTCCTGCGCTCGTCCCGGCCACCACCCCGATGAGCCGACTGCCCTCGTTCCGCCCACCATTAACCCTCGTCCGGCGCGGGTACGTCCGCAAAGCAACAGCAGACCTTGACCGACCTCGGGCGTGGCATAATCCGGCCACCACTTCTAGCGCCTGGGCGAATCATGGGATTAGTCCCCGCGGACTTGTCGCGCATCTGGACTCGTTTGTGGTCGGGCAGGAGAGGGCGAAGAAGGTGTTGGCTGTAGCGTAAGGTGGTGTTGAGCTGGTGAAGCTTGTGGCTAATCGGGCCTTGGTTTTGTGGGTAGAGTGTATAACCATTATGCTCGTGTACGGGCTATGCTGCATTCGTCGATTGGAG
Organism: Ceratobasidium sp. 395; assembly: GCA_019616345.1. Lineage (NCBI taxonomy): Eukaryota > Fungi > Basidiomycota > Agaricomycetes > Cantharellales > Ceratobasidiaceae > Ceratobasidium > Ceratobasidium sp. 395. The sequence continues at coordinate 12,762 of WSTH01000964.1, forward strand.
ATGGGGATGAGCTGCCGAGGTGGCCGCCTGTGAGCATTCCGGATGGTATGGTTTAGTTTGTATACACCTCGTCAGTTGGCTAATCCGTTCTGCATAGTTCCGCCAATACAACCACACCCTTCCCGCCTCGCCGCCCTCGAATACCAACGCCAACCCTCCCACTCGTTTTCGCCAATACAGAATGATACGTACACGCCCTTTGAGAAGAGCAATGTGCTCCTCATGTACGTACTACTGTTTGACAAGAAAGCCGTAACCCTTACGTCTTATGGTGTGGGAGTGTAGTGGTCCGACCGGGTCGGGCAAGACGTTGCTTGCGAGGACGTTGGCCAAGGTACTGGATGTGCCGTTTGCGATCAGTGATGCTACTGCTTTTACTCAGGTGTGTTTCGTTTGCTGTTCGACTGGAGGAGAGGTGTGCTAATTGTGGTACAGGCAGGATGTGGGTATATCTAATCTCGATTCGAACCAAGACTGAACGTGTACTTTGCTCGATAGACGTGGGAGAAGACGCGGAGATGTGTATTCATCGTTTGGTGAGTGTTTATACTTGTCCATTTATGACTCTTGGATATTTACACGCGCCACGTTTCCTAGCTCCAAGCGTCTAATTGGGATCCTGTTCGCGCGTCGACTGGGATTGTGTGTATAGATGAAGCGGACAAGATTGCAAGAAAGAATGGAGCTGGAAATGGGACGGGTGGGAGGGATGTTGGCGGAGAGGGTGTTCAGCAGGTGCGTTTCTCGTCATGGTGGAACCTTATTCGGGTACATTTATTGGTGGGATTTATAGGCTCTTCTTAGGATGATCGAGGGCGCGACCGTGACGGTTCACGCTAAAGGTGCTCCTGACGCGCCGACTTCGCCTGGGAATCCGCCGCCTGGTCCTGGGATGCCGATGGGTCCGGATATTGTACCTGGGCGGGGAGGGGCGGGTACTGCCGGACGTGAGTCGGCCTGCATCCTCTTATTTAGATTCATTCACGATCCTTTATTCATATAGCCAAGAGCGAGACTTACCAGGTCGATACGAGTAATGTCCTATTCATTTTATCTGGCGCGTTTGTTGGGTTGGACAAGGTTGTTTTGAATCGGATGAACCGAGGTGTGAGTTCGATTGTTCTGATTTGATGTGGGGAAGTATTGATGGTAATATAGTCGATCGGGTTCGGTGCCCCGCTCGCGCCCGAGTCGGATTCCAAGAACGGATTTATGCCGTTTTTCACGCCGAACGAGAAGAAGAACGAGGTTGCGGTGTTGGATATGGTCGAACCAGGGGATTTGATCAAGTTTGGGTATATCCCTGAGTGAGTTCTCTCCTTCACGTCTTTTAGTTGGGAGTTTGACGAGGTTTATTGGTTGCAGGTTTATCTCCCGACTACCATGTGTGACGGCTCTTCGACCTCTATCTGTATCTGATATGTTACGGGTGTTGACAGAGGTCCGAGGTGCGCTGGTGAAGCAGTATGAGTCGTTGTTTGCTGGGAGTGGTGTGGAGATAAGATTTACGAGTCGAGCGCTGCGGTGGGTTATTTTGTTACTTCATGTACAACGAGGGTTGACGGATATGATTGTGGGGTGTAGAGAAATATGTGAGCGGGCGATCGCCAGAGGAATGGGCGCGCGAGGTTTGAGGGCGGTGATGGAGAGTGTGCTCCTCGACTCGATGTATGACGTTCCTGGCTCGGTGAGTTTCCATTATTTGTATCTCTTCTACTTACTTATATGACGTAGGGAGTTCGATTTGTGCTCATCGATCTCGCCACGGTCCGAGGCGATCGTCCGGCTGGATATTGGTCTCGAGGCCAGGCTACGCAGTTTTATAGCGCTCTAGCCGCCGAGGAGGCTATTGTGGATGATGGGCATGGTCCGGAGAGTGGTCCAGCGGCGGATGATGCGCACGAGGAGGAATTGGCTCGGGATGTTGCGGAGAGGGAGCGTGAGAGGGATCGGTCAACGCGCAAGAGGGTGAGCGGGGGCGGCCAGATGCCGTGAGGGTTCAGGACTAGCAGGGCAACATCTCACTTGTAGAATTATTCAACACTTTAGCTTTCTTGAAGTTTCATGCATGGTTATCACGACTTGTTCAAATGATGTGCACGCCAGAGACGTGTGATGCGGAGCATCAGCCACGAGGAAGGTGTCTAAACGTGTGCCACATATGGTCGATAAGCGCCAGACACCGTGGAAATCACACGCGTAGCGAACATAATATATGACACGCCTCTTCTCCAGAACTCCACCATCCCGTTATCCCGCTACACCATGGTTAGCTCTCTACCTACCGAGGACAGCTCTGAACGTATTCAGATTGTCGATGAGAATAAAGCTTTTACGTGAGTCATCTCCTCACTATTATCGTTATTAATTGTGCTAAAATAGGAGGATGTAATGTAGAGAAGACCTTGGTGCGCAGGTCGCACGATGGGGCCTCGCCGATGCTGGGTTTGGCTACGACGTTGTAGCCGTATTTGGCTCCCAGTCGACTGGCAAGTCTACCTTGCTCAATCGGCTGTTTGGGACTAGTTTCGATGTGATGGATGAGACTCAGCGAAGGCAGACTACCAAAGGTACGCTAAACATTATAATAATTTAAGAAGCTAAATAATACTCTTGATAGGCATATGGATGTGCCGCGGGAAAAAGATGAATGTGATGGTTATGGACGTCGAGGGAACGGACGGTCGAGAGCGAGGCGAGGATCAGGTAAAACGTGTCATTTTGACTTTGGCCCGTGAAAATGCAGCTAATATCGTGATTGTATCATAGGATTTCGAGCGCAAGTCGGCACTGTTCTCGCTTGCTTCGTCGGAAGTGCTTATCGTCAACCTATGGGAGCACCAGGTCGGGTTGTATCAAGGTGTGTTCTGGTTGCAGCTTATTGTTCCGCAGGATATGGTCTCACATGTGTATAGGTGCCAATATGGGCCTCCTCAAGACTGTGTTCGAGGTTAACCTATCGCTATTTGGCAAGAGCAAGGGCTCTGATGGGTGCGCCCTATTCCTATCTACTACGTCATGCGTCATCATTAATATCAGAATGACAGGTCTTCGCAAAAGACGATGCTGCTCTTCGTTATCCGTGATCATGTCGGCGCGACACCGCTTGCGAATCTTTCGGCGACGCTTACGGCGGATATGAATAAGATTTGGGATGGTCTTGCCAAGGT
>WSTH01000965.1:0-15930 GCA_019616345.1 Ceratobasidium sp. 395
CAAGCTGAAGGTTCTGAATCCCCCGGAATTCGAACCGCCAGCTCGTAAAACCTATCAAGCGACTTGGTTGTACTAGTGCGAGCATTCGCATTAATCAAGCGCACGCGACAAGATTTTTTGGTTCAGGCCCATTCTCTATTCATCCCTCACAAACCACAGACTCTTTACTCTTCCCAGCCATAACTTCTGCCCCGTTCGCTTATTCGGCGACATACTCTTGTATATCATCCAATCATACTGTACATATATGCGCGACGTCTCCTACCTTATGATCCACAATGATCAATTGATATCACACCCGGCGATCTTCCCACAAATCACGCGCATACATACAACTCAATCATCCAAGACCAGCTGACACTCGGTCGCCGATCATCTGCTGTACGTACGTGTACATCAATACTATACCTCCCGAGCGAGCTCTCAGCTCGGAGCCAAGGCGCCAGAACACCCAGTCACCAGACCAAGCATATACTAAGTAGTATAACATCCGGTCACCAGATCGACACACACACCTATCTTCTTTACATCTTTTCTCGAAGTCAACCTCTTCTCGAACCAACCGAATCCGGTCCCAACGAAATAGAGTGAATAGTCTACAGTATAATTCATTCTATACATCTAGACGGAACGAAAAGAAAGAAAAGAACAATAAACACGTGTGTGCATATACATACAATATTACATTTAATTCCCGTGTGTTAAAATTAGATGATTCAGACGGTACAGTTCAATTCAACGGACATGGCGAAGAGAAGACAAGGTGGAGCGGGAGTGGTGAAAAGTGTTCCAGAACACAAAGAACATGAACCAAAAGAAAGAAAGAAACAAGAAAGAAATGAAATCATGTATGACGCGAGGAGGCTCGACTCCGAAATAGCCTTTCCGACCTTCTTGTGGTAATCTCTCCGACCTTCTCGTTCTGAGATAATCCTCGACCTTCCTATCCTCTCTGAGATAATCATCCTCCTATTCGACAGGAAATCTTCATGCAACCCCTCGGCGACGTCCCTCCGCCTCGCTCACAAACCAGATTCTCACCCCGCACAAAAATGACGCACAAACTCCACCGCCCACCACCCTCGGGCCGAGATCACGTACTATCGTCTCCCCAATCACGGGAGATACGGCGGCGGCGAAGGCGCCCGACTCCCAACAGGCGTCCCCCTCGCCGGCGTCGTCCCTCCCAAACCCATCCCAACACCAAGCCCACCAGGAGTCGTAACCCCGCTCACGATCCCTCGAGGCGTATACATCCCGCTCGCCCCGCCCGCGCCCATCTCGACAAGCTCAGGCGGACTCGTCCATCCATCCAAGCCCGTAACCATCTCTTCGCCCACAGCCATTCCATCCCCATCCCCGTCCTCATCCTCCTCGGTCGGTCTCACAGGAACACCGATCCCAGCAACCCGTTTCCAATCATGCGATCCACATATAACGAGTAAACCGGTTAAAAGGACTGCGTCGAGAATGTCCCATCCTTCGGGCGTGAGTTCGAGTTGCGTTCCGGCGCTTGTGAGGCGGCGGGAGAGGACTGCTAGTGGGCGGCCGTCGGGGTGTGAGCGGCAGATGTATCGGACTGAGGAGGATGAGGATGAGGTTACGGAGGATGTGGAGAGGGAGAGGGAGGAGGATGTGCGGGATGAGGCTTCGGTCCAGGTTATCCAGGGGAGCAAGTTGGGAGAGCCGAAGCGTCGTTCTCTACCATCCGTTCCCATTTGTTAGTTCTATGTAAAGAGAGGGAAAGGGGGAGGATGGACATACCGATTCTCAAAAAACGGATTACTGCTATACATAATCTCATCCAAAATCTTCTTCTGCCCTCTCATCCGAACGCGGGTCAACCGTTTACCCTTGAACGAACTCGACACCCACTCGATGTTCGCGATTCGTTTCAGCCTCCGACCGTCCGCGTCGACGTCCCCTCCAGTAGCAGTCCAATCGTCTGCAGAAACGTATCGAGCGAGAGTCGTATAGGGACCGATCGTGGTGATCACGACCTCGGGTCGTCCGTCGTGCGAAAATACACCCGATAAGAGCTGACGCGAGTCGAGCGTGAGGACGACCGGTTGACCTGGTACCTGCGCCGGATTCGGACTCGGCGCGGGACTCGCGCGGGTGATCATTAGATTCGGGACCGACGCCGCACCGGCGCCTCGCGACCTCGGACCGACGACATTCGCACCCGTCAACGACGCAAGCGGGCGCGTGAAAGGCGCTTGACCATACGTCGGCAACGCATGCTCAGACTGCGCAGCGGGCGCCAACGGCATCGGCACTTGCACCCCATTATTGTTACTCGCAGGGTACCGCCTCCAGTCATGTGGACCCGTGACAGTGATCAGCGCAGTCAATACCAGTGCATCGGCGTGCGGTAGACCGGTGCTGGTAAGCTTGAGCCGCGTGCCCAGGGCTGATTTACGCGAGACGAGTACGGCGAGAACGCGCCGTTCGAGATCGACGGCCTAGTGTAAAAGAAAGTGTGGGTAGAAAAGAAAATCGAATTAGAAATCGATGTCGATCGGGTATCCATATGGCGTGATGGATGGGCTGGGACAAGTATCTTGGCACCCGAGGTATGCCCGACAAATGTGAAAAATAGAGGAAAATGGAACGATAGCGGGCGAGGAGGGAGGGGAACGACGTACCTGCCAACGTCCCCGCTTCTCAGTCCATTTTATCCACGGTTGCCGTCCATACCGCTGAAAGCGCTAACACCAACCAGCCATCAGCTTAGCTCACAAAGAAAACCATTGTCTCACACATACCTTGGTCGACCCCCAATCGCTAACCTTGAGCCAGCTATCCAACGTAATAATCACACCCTCGGTCTCGACCGTCGTACGCCGTCCGTTGGCGCCCGACGCCCATCGAATGACGGCCGCGTTGCGCGAGGTCGCGGGGTGGGAGATGACCGTCACCGGCCCGGCCGTTGCGACCGCGTACCGAATCGTCTGGCTCGAACGTAACAGGCCGCGCAAGAGCGACGTGGAATCGAGCAAGAGAGTTTCAGCATAGGTCGTCGGCGCCGGCGGTTCGCTCGGCGTAAACGGATTGACGAGCCCGTCGAGCGAGAGGATGCCGCGCGGTCCAAAGACCATGCTCGCAGCCGACTCGAGAATCTGCGGGGGCATTATGTTTTCTCCAAGCCTGGGTTTACTTAAGAGATAGAGTCGTGGATAGACGGGGAGAAGAAGCAAGCTGGTCGCTTGCTCATGACGGAATGGAGCAAAAGGTAGCGAGGCCTCCTCATATCGTGAATGTGATTTCCTCTCTCGGCCCGAGCACTGCCACCGAGTTCTTATCTCCACTTGGCACAATTGTCCGAACTGTCCCGAAGCGCTGGTCTCGATCGCTGAACCTTGCGCGTGGCCATTGTTTCGAGCTTTTTGGGACTGGTTAACTCTGGGACTAATTTCGATCGTCTTAGGATTGGGAGTCTATATTATTTATGACATTGTTCATGTTAAATTTAAAAGTATCTTGGCTAAAGAAAAAGTATCCCGAGAGCCTGTACAACCTCAACCCCCAAATCGAGCGAGCCGCCGTCTCCTCATCTCTTCAGCGTCGGCCACTTCAGCTTTAGGAGCCGGAGCCGGCGCCTTCTCCTCTTCCTCTTCCTCTTCGTCCTCCTCGTCCTCATCCTCGTTATCTTCTGTATGGTCTGAACTGGCAGGTACAGGCGCTCCAGGCACAGGCCGTGCACGATCAACAGGCACTGTCACCCTCTCAGGAACAGACGCCGGCGCGGCAGGTCTTGGCGGCGGCGGCAGCGGCTGCTCAACTGGCCCCGACGAAGATGAATTAGTCGCCTCCTCCAAGCTCGCTCTAAGCGCGGCCTGTAACTCCGCATCTTCATCGTCGTAATGCCTGTCCCCGCCAGTCGGAAACGAACCAGGAAGACTCGGCTGAGTCGTCGACGGCGGCGTCACGAAATACTCTGGATTCCCTTCCTCCACTCCAGCCGAATGAGTCCGCAAGCTCTCAGCCATCGCAAGCCGGATCTGATCTTCCTCCTACACCACCAATCCATCAACACTCCCACTCTAAAAGAAAGAAAAGGAGAAATAAAAAACCCACCTCCTCCCTCGCCCTCCTAACCCGATCAGCAGCCTCCCGTCGCCGCCTCGCACCTTCCTCATCCACCGCCTCGTCCATCCCAGCTCCGAACCCAAACCCGTGCATCGCGGCCGCTTGTTCACGTTGCGCCTGTTCGAGTCGAGCTCGCGCTCGTGCGGCGCTCGCTGCGACTGGATCCGCGTCGGACGATGACGATGGTTCGTTGGTGGGTGTAGGTGGATCGGATGCAGGTGCTAGTGCCGAGGCTGGGAACGCGCCTGGAGGTGTTCGGCGAGAGGGTGGTCGGTCCCCGCCGTATCCCAGTCCTAAACCAGCTCCACTTGACCCAAATCCAGCAGATCCACCATACTCAGTAGAGGAACCAAACCCAGCCGTTGACCCGTACCCTCCAGGAACAGCCCCACTCGACCCACTCTCATCCGGGAAATCATACACAACTCCGCCTCCAGCGAGCGACGCCTGCAACGCTCGCTGCAACTCTACATCTTCATCTTCCAACCCAGGAACCGAACTCCGTTCACTCCGTTGCGCTATACCAGCAGCATTCCTTTCCGTCCCCGCCGTACCACCAAAACTACTACTCCCACCCATCCCGCCTCCTCCTGAAATGCCGGGCCGACCCCCCGTCCCAGTCGACCCGGCCAAACTAAAACCCTGCGGCGGACGAGGAGCGTCCTGGACAGAGTCGTTCAACGTCTCGGCGAGCAGGTCCGCTTCGGTATCGGGGAGACCGTGTTCGGGGTTGGACGCGTCGGCTGGACGGACGACGAAGACCGAGTAACCTATCGTTCCAGTCGATTTAGCATGAAAGAGAGACAAGTAGGAGAGAAGGATAGAGGTACCTTCTCGTTCAGCCTGTTCCAAAACCATTCCTAGATACGTACTCCCGACCCATTCGGGCGCGGACAAGAACGAGTTGAGGTTGAACCAGAAGCCTTTGCCGTGTTTGTGTCCGAATCGTCGGAGGGTGAACCAGTGTTGTTCGAGGTTGAGGACGAACGCGAGTTGGTTGCTAATTGGATTAAGTAAACGGCAGAGAGGGAGATTGTGAGTGGAGACTTACTCGGGATGAGATTGAAAGACTCGCATCTCTTGACTTCTCCACCTCGTCAACCTAAATCACCATCGCCAGTCACATCTTACACACAGAATAAGATGAAAGATAAATGAACTTACGTCAACCCAAACGTATTCCTCAACGCGTTCTCCAAAACTTGCACCGAGAAATACCCTGTGGCTCGAGATTAGCGCCCTAGCCACGAGCCAAAGACAAAGGAGGAACAAAGATGAACGGGTGAACGTGCCTGTATCGTCCATATTTGTACTACGTCTGCTTTGGTTGCCTTCTGTGACGTTTTGTTCGAGCTCGTCGAGCTCTTTGGCGATGCTTGCTAGGTCTGGGGCTGTAAACTGTGTATAGGAGATGATGTGGGTTAGCTAGAAGGTACGGTTCGGGTTGTACGTACATAGTTTCCCTCTATAAGTAAAGCACCTGTTAGTTGGATACAAACCAGGTAATACAAGGTAGACACGCACGTAATAAAGAGTTCAAAGCATGCTGCCCACACATCATCGACCCAGGCTCTTGCTACACGCCACGAATATATCAACACCCCATCCTTCAAACAAGCAAAAGAAAACTAACCCGCTCATGATAAATATACGGACCCAAAGCCTCCATAACGTCCTTCTCCTTCTCCCTCTGTTGCTCTTTAAACCGTTCGACCTCACGGACCGCGTCGCTCGGGCGCTCAGCGTCTCCTATGAACCAACCTAAACCTCTCCACACCAGAGGCTCGACGTATGGCTCGACGTACGGTCGAACGGTGGTGATAAACGCGATTGCAGTGGGGATATCCGTTTTGGCGGAGTCAGGTAAGTGTATTTAATTGGAGTGGTGTTTGAAGGTGGTGGAGATCGAGTTTGAGTTTGAGCGCTGGTCGTTGTATGTATAGCCGGGGCGGAAAGACGCGCGCCGGTGACGCGTGCACCTTCCGGAGGAGGATCTGGTTCCGCCTAAATGGAGGCTTGTCAAGGGTGATGTGTGTGATTGTGTCACGTGGGAGGGCGAAATTGTTTCTGGTTTTGGCTTCGATCTCGGTTCTTCAGCTGGGTTGCATTCTTGTATATATATACTGAGTTTCTAGGCTTATGCTAGTTAAACCCAAGCTTTAGCTGTGTTTATAACTGCTGTTTGTGTCAGAAAAAACTCTCTTAAAGTTATGGATTCTCTTGGTACAAAACTTCTCCACTGGTTTAAATCTCACGAAGGAACTATTGATGAGCAACACATGGGACTGGTCCAGCTCGAAGGTTGCGGCTGGAGTGCTGTAGCTTTAAAAGACACACCAGTCTGTTTTTTATTTCCCTTCCCACCAACGTACACCAACCAAATTGACAGAAAGGTCACGTCTTGTTCGAAATACCTCGCAACCTTTTGCTCTCCATTCGAACCTGTAGTCTGAGAGAAAAGTTGAGCAAGACCGAGCGGAAGAAACTAGGAAAAGGATGGACTCCGCTCATTTTGTGCATGATGTGGGAGGCAGCGAAAGGAGATGGGAGTATTTGGGACGGTTATCTGGGTAAGCTCTCATTTGATCCTTTATTGTCGACTCTCTGAGATATCTGTCTACTCAGATACTATGCCAGTGACTTTCGACACGCCTATGTTCTGGCCTGTAACTGACCTAGAAGAGCTAAGAGGGACGACGATCGCAGGTATGTACGCTTCATCTAACTGGATAAACATCCCACCATATCTCTCTACCAGAGAAGATTGGTCACGACGAAGCAGAAAAAGAATACACCGAGCGACTTCTGCCTCTCATTCAGGTGCATTCTCTCTAATATCACTTCAAACCCGTCTCATTCTCCGTGCCTCCCTTAGTCTAGACCAGACCTATTCAACACTGAACACATCAACAAATACTACACATTATCACAATTCCATATCATGGGCAGCCGTATCTTATCACGCAGCTTTCATGTTGAGCCATGGAGCGGGGCAGAAGACGAAAACGAGGAAAAGCTGCAGGCCACAACAGGCGAAGCTGTACAGACTGCGCAAGACGCAGACGTGAGCATGGAGTCGGCTCGATCTGCACCACCCGCAGAAAATGAAGACGATGCCAGTGATAACGACAGTGACAGCGACGACGAAGGAGAGAACGTAGAAGACGTAGCGATGGTTCCTATGGCAGATATGCTGAACGCTAGGTACGGTGGAGAAAATGTGAGTCAGTAATAATCCAATAAAGTATGTTCGCTCACGCCGTGTACGCACAGGCTAAACTCTTCTACGAACCAGATGTTCTCAAAATGATTACAACAAAACCTATCGCTGCTGGAGAGCAAATAGTACATCCAATTACTTCGTATCTTAAAACTTTCCTACTTATAGAGATTTAGTGGAATACGTACGGCGACCCGCCCAATTCGGACCTACTGCGTCGGTACGGCTACGTCGACGCCCTTGGTACCGGCGTTGACATTGTCGAACTCAAAGGCAGCGCCGTCGTCGAATGTGCCGCAACGTCTCTATCCGAAGTGGACCAAAAAGAACGGGTAGACTGGTGGCTCGAAATGGGCGGAGACGAGTCAGTCCCATGATTTTTCGTTCATTCGGCCTGAGAAACTAAACCATTGGATTCGTATAGCACGTTCACGCTTGAAATATCAACCCTCCTACCTCCGGCACTTCTCTCATTCACCCAACTCATGCTCCTCCCCGACTCCGAGTGGCAAAGAACACAACAAAAAGAAAAACCGCCCAAACCCAAATCTCCAGAAGTGTACACCCGCATTCGAGAAGCGCTCACCAAACGGACGGAAATGTATCCCACCACACTTGAGGTAAAACCTTCCCCTCCCCACAGCACTCCACCATTATCTAAACTGTCTTTCAGGATGATGAGACCGAACTGAAATCTGGTCTCACCTCGCTCAACAAACGACACGCGCTGATTATTCGGATTGGAGAGAAACGGGTGCTCCAGGCTGCGTTGGGGGAGCTATCGGAACTGTCGGGACCTGCGAAGAAACGAAAGGCGGAGAACGAGGGCGGGGCGCGGAAGAAAGGGAAAGGTTCAAAGTCGAGGCAGTGAGCGGGCAAGAAAGGTCTGGAACGAAATCGACGTGGGGTGGGAACGGAGGTAGGCCCAGATTGTGGCTCTTGGAGTCGAGTGGGCTCATGGTTGTGGTGATAGTTAGGCACAGGGGACAGGATGTATGCGAGGGTAGCGCTTACTCTACTCGGTTGCGGAGTATTCTCGGAGTGGCGCTACTACTGCACCTATACTAATCAATTCACTTTCACAAATTCGTTCGATCCTTTAGGTCTGCAGTACCCATCCTTTGCTGCAAATTCTTAGTCTAGGAGTCACGCGTATTATTAGAGTGCCTAGACTTCCGGAGGTATGTAGCGAGGTGCGAGCTAGTGTACGCCCAGGTATGTGAACGGGTTCCCTATACTCCGTATTACGATATTACAGCATCACATCCTTGTGGACCCCGCAACTGTGAAAGTTATGCTCTCATCTATTTCAGGTGCTTCTCTAAACCATTCCAAGGAGAACGAACGCAATACGCGCCAAACGACCTAACAGCCAAAGAAAACGACTGTCGGGAATATTGCCACCATGACGGTGGCTATAACACCAGGATTTAACCTATTTTTGCAGACCAAGTGTACTACGTCTCAAGGTTTCAAAATCAACAAAAGATAGCCTCTGCTGCTTGCTAAGACTAGTTCAACAACTCCAACTCGGGAGTTGGCCTCGATTGGGCTGGGTGATGGTCTCAGATTTCCGAAACTAAATTACTAAACTATATGATTCTTACATATACTTCATGGTCGAACTGTGGCGAAGTGACTATTGCAAAGGCCGAACAGGCAACCGGTGATGATTGGCACTCATCCACGATACTGGGCGCCGGCTCGCACAAGTCTGAAAATCGCGAAGCACAGCTCATACAAATGATTGGCTCAAATATATCACAAGGCTGCCGTATGATATTCATTTCAAGCCACGGAAAGCCATCAGGTAGTAATTCCGTAGCATATAGCAGTTATATGCGGACTTGGCGCCGCGCTTTCCTGCCCGGATCAAGTTTGATCCATGACGACAAAGCCCGAAATCTAGCGCCACATCAACACTCATCTGGCCGAATTGATCTGGCTGGAGCATATAAACCTAACCAGCAGGATCAATCTTCCTCGTCCAAAGATTTACATCCTTGCTATAGCTACTCAACGATGCCAGACTTCTTTCGTTTGTTCTCCAAGGACAAAGCACCAAGGCGGGACGAGTTTGCAGAAAACCAGTGGTCCTGCCGGGGATGTGGAGTTACAAATGCTCCAATATGCTACAAGTGCTGTAAGTACCTTTGCAGCTTGCGAACCGAAGTCTCACGACTAAAGCTTTCATCTTAGTGTTATGTAACAGCTTCTCGCTGGTAAGCTACCCACGATAAATGCCTTTTGTGTTGTTTTAACCATTGTCTTCAATCAGTGCTACGAATGTCACAAAACTCCAGCCGAACATCACTCCAAACATGCACCTCACAATTTTGCGCTCGTCATTGAGCCAGAGCTGATCTGGTCGTGCAACAATTGCGACACCGAGGACTCATCGGTGCGCGCTAAATGTTGTCGCTGCCCTGACGTCGACTTTTGCGAAGAGTGTTTCACAAACTCCGAGCTAAAGGAGATTCATCCTGAGCATTCAAGAACGGAGGACTTCAGTTGGACAATGTACAACGACGCGGCTTGGGAGTGCGAAGGATGCGGGGCGCCAAACGGTGATCTCGGATTTAGGTGTAGTGAGTAAACTAATTTAATGCATACAACGATTGTAACTGAAAGTGGGGTAGAACAATGCCGTGACCTTATGTTGGTGAGTCTACATACGGTCAATTCTATTATGACAAATGTAACTAATACGACTCCAGTGTCCTAAATGTGTGGATCAGGCTTCACAGCACCACAAGTTGCATCCCGCCGCTTCAGACTATACCCCTGTAATGGCTCTAACTCGTACTTGGATCTGCGACGGTTGTGAAAAGGACGATTCTGAGTTAAAGAGCAAGGACCGCGCTGGTATACGTTGGGATTGCAAATACTGCAAAGATGCATCACTGGTAAGCAGTTTGGACATTCGGGCTGTTTTGTAGACTTACCGGCATTCGCCTAATAGTGCATAAAGTGCTTCAAAAAGGTGGAAAAGAAACACAAGAAACACCCAAACGAAGAGGACTTTACCGCGGTACTCTACCCTTCACTGTACGTACCGGACGAGGACTCCGATTAGGTATAGACCTACTCCAAGTCTGAAACCGACCGATATGGAAATAACGTATTACTTGAACACGACATCGCTGTTTCTCGCTCTAAGAACTTGTTCAATCCTATCTCCTTGGGGCTCGCTTGAGGTCTGCTGGCACGCTGGTCGAGCTTCGTACCGCACAGAAGTCCTCGTATCGATACGGAAGATGCTCGGGGATCGAAAGAAAGAGAGAAAAGTAACTATCGATGACAGTAATGGGGTTTGAGTAGTATCTATGTGGGGTTGAGGGCGGGATAGAAGAACTAAACCCACGAATACTGCTGGGTTCACCTAGGACCCCCGCGGAGTCGGTTTTACCAGCCGTATCAGTCGACGGTGTGTATCCCGGATATTGAGCCGGGGTAACTGAACCGTGCTGAGTCAGCAGCCGGTAGATGCTCCGGCGCTTACCGGGCGGCGCTTGGCTGTCGCTTTGCCAGTGCATTTAAGCAAGCCTTCCAGCCGCTACTCACCCGTTGAAGAGCACATTGATAAAATTGCGCCCCTCGTGGCTTTGTATGCTACCGATGACGTTCATACGAGCATACAATTACTTGTCACACGGCAAACAGTTGCTTGGCCGTCTGTTCTAGTACATATGCATGAGAGAAGCTCCCCTATAGATCCGGCCAAACGAGAGATTGGCATAACCTTGGTCGGCACTGGCAGCTTTGCTCGACAGATCTTACGATTAGAGCACAGCTATGGTAACCTAAGGCACATAGCGATTGTAAATTGGATATTCTTTTCAAAAAAAAGTTGAGGTCTTGCTCCGGACAAACGATCAGAGCAACTATCGAGCTTAGCCAACGCAGATAGCGGCCGGTTGATTTGGTCCAGGTGGTTACAACCATCGGTTTTTAACCGGAACTGACCAGAACCGAATCTATGAGAGTCCTGATCACATCCTGTTCCATCACCGCGGGTCCGAGGCGCCGTGGGGCCTGCGAATAGTCCAGGCACAGCCACGTGCGCCGAGCAATTGGCTGTCCAACCCCACTATATAAATCGGTGTTCGCTCAACCAGGCCCAACAACCCCCATCTCTTGTCCTTCCCTTCTTACATTCGCTCACTCAACATGGGTCTTTTTGACTTCCTTCCTGGCAAAGAAAAGCCTGTATCGACGCCTACCAACCGTCCACCCGTTGCTTCTTCGTCCGGCGGACCTGATATCGATGCTCCACCAGCTTACAACGCTGTCGCCACTGGGTCTGAGATTCGCAGTAGTGTACGTCTCAATGTTCGACTAGTATCAATGACTTATTCACTTGTATGAAAAATTCAGTTAGCCCATGACGCTCGAGTAGCATACGCTCATCTGCAAGCAGATACCGGGGACACTGCGATCTGGTCTTGCCGTGGCTGCGGTATAACTAATGCGCCAGTGCGCTACAAATGCTGTATGTTCTTGGCACCATTTCTCTTAGGAAATATCTGACGTCCTTCACTCGCCAGTGCTGTGCCACAGCTTTTCTCTGTGCTTCGAGTGTCACAAAAACCCCACTCAACACCACTCTAAACACGCACCGCATAACTTCGCGCTCGTAACGGCCGCCGAAGGCATTTGGGGCTGCGATAGCTGTGGAACTCGCGACGCGCCGCTCCGAGCCAAGTGCCGTTCATGCCCAGATTCAGATTTGTGCCTCGACTGTTTCACCATTCGTGGTGTTGCCAATGTCCATCCGGCTCACCCTCGGGAAGAGGACTTCTCCTGGAACCTGTATAGTGACGCGACGTGGGAGTGTGAAGGATGCGGGACGAAGAACGGCGATCTTGCCTTCAAGTGCAGTGAGTAGTGTTTTGAATCGTAACAGCTGGATCTTAATCATGTACCCACTATTAGGGAGCTGCCGTGATTTGAATCTGGTGAGCGTTTTTTTTTTTTTGTCAAACATTCTAATGTTTACTAACACATTTGAATCAGTGCCCTAACTGCATTGGCTCCGCCGGACAGCACCACAAACTCCACCCCTGTCAATCAGACTATATGCCCGTTATCTCTCTCAACCGTTGGTGGAAGTGCGAATCATGCGGCAACGCTCAAGAAGAGCTGATTAGGAAGAAGCGCGCCTGGGTGCGCTGGGACTGCAAGCATTGCGGGAACGATTCACTAGTGAGCAACAAAAATAGGTGAAAGCTCTATCCGTGTAGCTAACAGTACTGCATGTTTAGTGTACCAAATGTTTCGAGAAGGTCGACAAGAAGCACAAGAAGCACCCTCGTCCGGAAGATTTTACTCCGGTTTTATACCTGGACATGTGCGTTAAAGAATGATTACTCCCTCGTATTCCAGACCAAAACGGTCCCAATGTACCATCTTGCCCCCGTTTGTTCCGAGCTTGTATTATAAAGCGTTGAGATATATCTCTGAGGTCTTGATTTCTTTTTTAACAGAAATACGCATTGGGACATGTTCCGATCCTGGTGATAATCGAGACGTTGGCGCCAAAGCTGTACAAAAGGCACGCGAGCGCACCGCCCCGTCGAATCGAGTTGGATGTGTGGGAGATAACGGACTGGTCTGTATTATTTGTAGCATTTATTGGGTAGATGTATTGTAGGGCGCTTGTGGAAGAACTAATACTGTACCAAGTTGAAGAATTGAATAACATTTACATTGCATTGATACAAAGTTGCAGCATAGGTTGTGCTCAGGGGCACCTGTTTAGGCACACAAGACATAATCTGACCAGTGTCAAAGATATCCTTTATATCTAAACCGCATAAGTAAAAGTTACATAGTTGAATGCTATCATAAAAAAAACAAGGCAGAAGCCTAGTACGGGCGGTAGTTGTGTTGCCCCTTGGTATTATGTCGGTTTGGACCCATCCCTTGCCCGCCTTGCCCTTGCCCTTGTCCCATGCCTCCACGCATTGCGGCTGGACCCCGTGGCACGCCCGCCATCATACCTCCTCCGCCTTGTCCCCGATTTCCGCCCATGCCGCCCATACCACTGCCCATGCCACCCATTCCGCCTCCCATACCACCACCCATGCCGCCTCCCCCCATCATACCCCCACCATATCCTCCCATACCCATACCCATGCCACCACCCATTCCCATTCCGCCCATTCCTCCGTTACCCATACCCATGCCCATACCTCCCTGGTTTTGGTTAATCATCTGCACTCGAGCGTAGAGCGCTGCCATCGCCTGGGGATCAAATGGAGTCCCTCCAGCGCCACCCTGTTGTTGACGGCCGTTGAAGTTATTATTATTATAGGCGCCGTCATTGCCGCCTTGGTTGAATCCGTTTTCTCGCTGATATGCGCCACGCGGCTGCGCGAGTTTTATGTCCATCTTGTGAGGTAGTTAGATTTCGTTGCCAGCTAAAAAATGGTGGAAAGAATCGTACCAGTTTGCCATCTAGCTCCAGTGGGCCGAGCTGGAGTAGTCTGTCTACACCTTCTTGATCCTCGAACGTAATGAAACCGAACCCTTTGCTTCGGCTCGAATCACGATCTACCATGACGTTCGCGTCGATGACTTTGCCATATCTATTTTCCAGCAAGCAGATCATTAATACTTGAGTCGACCAAATGGAAGAGTAAACTCACTGAGAGAAAAAGTTCTTCATGGACTCGGACGTAACTGTCGAGGCCAGACCCCCGACAAAAAGCTTTTGGGTGCGGGCGTGTTCTGTTCTGGGAATTGCCCGCTTAGGGTCGATCTTGGATATGATCGGAATAGGCATAAGCAACTTGATTATCTCTCGCCGTGCAGGTGGGAACTCACGATTTTACCATCCAGGTAGTGTTCTCTCACCATGACCGCATTGACTGCAGCTGGATCTTCGAATGTCAAAAACGCGAACCCACGAGATCGGCCGGATGCGTCTCTCATGATGGTGCACGCATCTACTTTGCCAAATTCGGAGAAGTAACTTCGAAGAGATTCTATATATAGTGTAGTTAGCAAAGGTTATCTGACGAAACGGTCTATTTTGTTGGAAGAACTATGGGGTAGGAACCGGATAAAATAACTATATATGAGACATTCACCATCTGTAGTATCCCAATTCAATCCTCCGACAAACATTTTCCTACAAAGTATGGACGTTTACGAGCAGACGTGCACAGGGAAGAGATAAAGCAATGTAAAATTAGTAAGTTGTTGTTAATACACAGAACATAATTGAGTAAATAATGGACTTGTCTGGAATAATAGGTACGATACTAGCGATGGTAGGTCACATGGAAACGTTCGTGCTACTCTACTAGCTAACGTATCGTCCTTTGAAAAGCAATGCGATCTCGTACTATGGCCCGTGTCCCATATCAAGTAAAACGATGACGCAATAGAAAATCTTTGACAAAAAAAATCAAGCCACTAATATCAACTCACCCTTCGTCTTTCATCTCGCTAGGGCGAACGCTATCAAACCGGCGACCACCCCCAGGCCCGCCTCCGCTATAATTACCGTATGCGCCACGCTGGCCACCATATCCACCTTGAGTTGAGGATTCAAATACCGCACCATTAGCATATCCACCCTGTTTCTGTTGATAGCCGGCGCTGTCGGATTGGCCGTTGTATCCACCAGCTGGGGAGTCTCCCTGGGTCGAACCACCAAAGTCATTAGAACTCGCCTTCGGGTATTGCTTCTCAGCTTCGGGGTCGTATGGCCGCATCGATGGCGGAAGTGACGAATATCCATTGCTGTAGCTCGTAGGCGGTAACGTAGTACCCTCATCAGATGTGTAAGTAGCAATTGAAGAGCCGATCTGTGGTGGAGGCGCGGGAGCTGACCGAACCGGTTCGGGAGCAGGTTCAAAAAGCTTGGGAACTGCGGTGGCACTAGCAGGAGCTTGTGTTTCCGATTTGTTGCTTATTCTTTCGGCAACGCTGGGGGTTTGTGTCGCCTCAGCTGGTGCGGTATCAGTTTTTTTTCCAGATGTTGGTTTTGTGCCTAAAATTTCATCCTCGGCCGTATTGTAGTCATCATTACCGTACAGATCTAGCAAAGATTATTATCATAATTAGCTTTAACGTTCGTGAGTAGAACACCGAGGCCACCTACCAGCGTACAGATCGTCGTCACCGTGTACAGACTGAGGTCATATGAGATACGTATCCTAACTCGGAAATTCAGGTGACGAGAAGGCTCACCATATTTACTAGAATGGAGTAAGATTATAATGAGAAAGGCTAAGAAAGTCTCGATCTGGCCGCGAGAGGGGGTGAGTCGAACGAAGTGGTGGTTGGAACCAGGCCGTGGCCGAGTCGAGTTTTCCGGCTCAAGTCACATGCCGGACCCTCCGAACCCTCAAGATCATGAGGACCCCAAATCACCAGTGACTTTTTCAGCTCATCCTCTCATTTGCGTGAAGTATCATAATATTAGTGCTGTATTCTATAATCAATAAGCTAGATCCCTCGCTATACAACAGAAAGTCTAATTATAAATTGCGTAACGCCCGAATCTCTGCACCAGTGTCAAGAGCACGCTTGCCTTCTATCCACTGCATCGCCTCTGCACCAAGTCACGGAATTAGCGGGTTTCAGACCATAAGTGGTGCATACGT
>WSTH01000966.1:0-15928 GCA_019616345.1 Ceratobasidium sp. 395
CGTGTCGCACGACGTACGACCGAGGAGTATCAGCCCCCACCGCCCAAACCCGCCGCGCCGTTTTCCGGTTCTGGGAATAGGCTTGGCGCGCCAGTTCCGGACCAGGGGAGCTCCACGATGCCTGGTTCGTTTACGAGTGCTGGAACTAGTTCTGCGCGAACTGAGCCAGATGCGATCCGGCCGAGGTTCGAGGTGGATAATTCGTTGCCAACGACTAGCATCCAAGTTCGGCTTGCTGATGGGACACGGTGAGTGCGGGTGTACGACCTAAATAACGCAAGTGTTAAATATTATCTTCTTCTAGCCTCACTTGTCGCATGAACTTGACGCACACTGTCGGCGATATTCGGAATTTCATTAATGCGTAAGTTCTCTGACTTCGCTTCAGCTCTTGTTTTGACTAGCGTTGTGTAGGTCCACTCCTGGAGCGGCAGCGCGTCCTTATACAGTTGGGACAACATTCCCCAACCGCACACTCGATGACGATAATCAGACTGTTGAGAGCGCAGGTATCAAGGGCAGCGTCATTGTGCAACGTTGGGTTTGAACTCAGTAACGTGTAATCCCCTATGTTGATTGAATTTGAAGTCTATATTATGATATAGAGGTCAAGGAGGTTAGTACGGAACCTCTCAGGCTGGGTAGCTCGGTATTCTGTACTCGGCTTTATATGAGCAGTCAATACTACGAGGCTACACAATCTGCCCTCTTACAAAATCCATGTTAAAGAATAGTCCGCACGTGATCGCCGAACCGTGATAACCTCCTATTTACTACCGTGAGTACCTCAGCTTCGCTTAAGCTCCAGATCGCCGGAAATTGTGTGCAATATTTCATCGGCAGATCTACCAGCAACAACGGAGGTAAACCTAAAACTCTCGGCATATAAAACCTTAGCAACGTTATCTCAACTTCGACGCAAACATCAAGCACGACCACCATGTCCACATCAAATGCAGCTTCGTCTATTACTCGTCCTCGTATCACTTCATGCCCGACACGGCTGTTGGGCATATCTCAAGTTAGTACTAGGTGAAGCGGCCAAATGTTCGTCCTGAAGCTAATCGGCTATTCATTTCAGACTACCACCGCTCCTAAATCTACATTACCTATGACATGCCGACCTGGCGTAGTTCGTATTACAAGCGAACGCAAATTCGTTGAAGGTCTTGGATATATTCGAGCCGATGCCACTCCCCGTAGAACCAAACGCGCTATTATCCAGGCCAAGCGCGGAAATGGAAGTGGTACCCAGAACATTACACTAGCAGAAATACCCCACACCGTAAGTATTTACCTTTACATAGTTTTTGAGCTCGCGCTCATCTGTGCGTTAGACTCGCGAACCAATTAGTAGAGTTTCGAGCAGGACCAGTTCAACCGGATCTTCGAGCACGTCTGGCTCCTCCGATTCGGATGGATCGGTAACCTCAGCAAGTTCCATTAATGCGAGTCTGGGGGCAGATCTTCCCGGGCTGCATGAAGCCCGTTCCTGCTCTACGGCGTTCACTTCGCCGAGGCCCCCTCCAGCGGCGCGCGAAGATCCGTTTGCAACTCCCAAGGTTTCCAAGGGCGCTTTGGCCTCATCTTTCAGAAGATTTTTCGGCAATTTAGAACGAGTAGCATACATGTAAATATAGATTGATAGATGTACCATTAGAGCATCACTCCCCTCCCCAAGCTCGTTTGAGCCAAATTTGTTTGTTTACGTTTTTGCCAAGCCGGAGATCGGGGTTTAAAATTAAAATTAAATTCAAGATAATCACGTGGTGATTTGCGTCGATCAAAACAAACTCAACCACCATTAGCTAATTTGGGTCCATCAACTTTACAATTACAATCTTACAGTAACTTTTGTTTACAATTGACTGGATGTAATATACAACCTCTGCTGCTTGGGCCTTCAGCATGCCGAGCTATAAGGATGGCCTAGTTCGACTTTCATCTCCTCTTGTCCCACCACCACATCCGTCACACCTCAGTCACCTCTACTAAGATTCTATATCTCACCAACATGTCTATCTCTATCAACAACATGCTCGACAACTCTATCGCCAATATCGCTGGGGTACGTTTCACCTACTACTCGACGCTGCATTCGATATTGACCTATCATTTGTATAGCGCAAGCGCTCGGCGAGCTGCTTCTCCGACGAGGAACATCTATCCTCTAGGAAGCGCTTCATGTATTCTCCGAGTGCCGATGACTCTTATGACTCGTTGAGTACTCTCACTGACTCGGATATCAAGGTGAGCGTACTTTGGGGTTATTTCTTGGTTACATTTTGCTGATTTCGGGTTTCAGACTGAAACTGATAGCAGCTACTATGAAGTCCTGGCATCCCCTGCTCAAGTCGATTCTCCATATCTATGGCACTGGCTTCCTCCTTTCGAAGGCTCAGTTACGGCTGCTCCTCAGACTTTGAGTGATGAGCCGGGGTATTTCGTAAGTCTTCGTTCATTCACATCACTTCCTCGATACTCAATCCATACTTCTTTAGCCTCCTTACCCAGCCGCGAAAGGCGTCGGGCTAGGACTCGGCCCTATTGTCAAGTCCAACAAGAAGCGAGGCATTTATGGAGACAAACCTCGCCGCCCAATCTCTCAACCTCGCAAGATCCCCTACCCCATCCGAGGCTTTTCAACCTCTTCCCCTCTTCTTCCGAGCTCCCCTGTTGCCGAGCTTCGGTATCCCAATGACAAGCCTAGGGAGCCTATGCCTCTCAGCCCAGTCATTACTTCTCCGCTACCCGATACTCTCGATCCGATAACTCGTTACCTCGTCTATTCCTTCAATAACTGGCAAGTCCCTACTCTGCCAGCCTATCATATTCCGAGCCCCGATCCGAACCTCCATCTCCCTCCGATTCATCTGCCGAGCCTTGTCCAAGAAGCGTAGAGTTTGATTTCTGCTGAATTATATCGGACTAGCATGGACTAGACAGATTGACATGTATTTAAGTTGTAGCTATTCGCATTTGTATACCGCTTTGAACAATAGACAAGCTTTAGAGTGAACATGTTATGCGTGCTGAATTGGTTAACTGTGCAAGTTGCCTGTTTCAATCCGATATGGTGTAGTGGCTAACATTATCGCCTCTCACGCGATAGCCCTGGGTTCGATTCCCAGTATCGGAGCTTTTTTGCCTCATGCGCCCAGGTCCAACTCGACTGGAGCTTGGTTCGGATCTCTCTCTCTTTGTGCTCCCAGGTCGGCAAGGCTGTAATCATATAGGACTGAACTCACCCTATGTACCTCTGAAAGACGTCGCTCAAAATGCCCCAAGAAGCATCACGTGCGCCCTATGTGCGCTAATTTCCAAAACACGGGGAAGAAACGAACTCGCATCTGGCAACCACAAGAACATACCAGCCGGTCCCTACTACCAAATATTCTCTTCCCCAAACTGTTTCTCCGTAGGGCTGAGATTAATATGGTCTCGTGGCATTCATCTTCCACCTCGCTGACTTTTCGGAGCTACAACAAACATGCTTCGTTTCGGCCATCGCTACCGCTTGGGTCTCGCATTCGGTAAAATGATTACCTTGCCTGGCATTAACTTTAACTTCGTCAATGCAATCGACCAATCGCGTGCTTAACCGGGCAAGCCGGTTCTCGCGGTGGCTCCGACATTGCTCACATCTGACCCAAACCAATTTCTATGTTTAATCTTGGCGGTTGTCTGGTTATCGTTTCTGAAGTATTATGGTATGTGCGCAGCACTGGCGTAGCTGCTTGAATCAATCAGTACTCCGGTATATTCCTCCGAGGTATCTTGCATTCGAGCTGGTATAAAAGAGTTGAGAGTGAGAGCAGGCAGTTCAATAACCCCTTGTTTCCATTGTTTTATTCTAGCATTCGACTCAGATATGAAGAATTTGGTTTGTGCAGCTTCCCTGCTGGTCGCTGTCAGCTATGTGGGCGCCCAACAGCCTGCTTGGGCCCAGTGCGGCGGACAGGGTTGGACTGGTACGTCAATTGTGTAAAACCTGTGGTTTCAACAACCGAATTCATGTGTTAGGCGGTACTACCTGCGTTTCTGGATACGTTTGCACGTACTCCAACGCTTATTATTCGCAATGGTGAAACTGTTTCGCTGAGAAATTCATTGCGATCGATAATTGAACTTTGTATACTTACCAGTATTCCCGGAACCGCTACGCCCACAAGTACCACCAAGGTCACAACGAGTACTACCAAGGCCACAACGAGCACTACTAGCACTAGCACTGCTCCAAGCTCGACTTCAACTTCAGGCGTCTGCTCGGGTACACGCACCAAGTTCACTTACTTTGGTGTCAACGAGTCTTGCGCCGAGTTCGGTCAGACGGCGTGGCCTGGCACTCTTGGCAAGGACTACACCTGGCCCACCACCGACTCTATTGATGTATGTTTATTTTACTCTGGCGTACCCACTCGTGGTCTGAATTTGATATCCCGCGATAGTATTTCTTGGGCAAAGGCATGAATACTTTCCGCGTTGCCTTCCTCATGGAGCGTATTTCTCCCCCTGCAACCGGTCTTACTGGTTCATTCAATGCGACCTACTTGGCTGCGCTCAAGCAAACTGCGAACTATATTACAGGCAAGGGTGGATATGCCGTCCTTGACCCCCACAAGTAAGTCCGATTTCCCTCTTGTTTTTGAGTCATTCTAATTGCCGTCCCCAGCTTCATGCGCTATAACAATGGAATTATTTCGTCTACGTCCGACTTCTCGACATGGTGGAAGAATCTCGCGAATGAGTTCAAGTCTAACAGCCGCGTTATTTTCGACATCATGAACGAGCCCCATGTTCGCACAATTTGAGATCATGCCTTTTGTTCATGCTAATAGCCACCCCATAGGATATCGACGCGGCGACAGTCTTCAACTTGAATCAAGCCGCTGTCAATGCTATCCGTGCCTCGGGCGCTACTACCCAGCTCATCCTCGTTGAGGGAACCTCCTGGGCGGGTGCTTGGAGTACGTCTCGCTCTAACCAACCCAAGGCTATAAACTCATCTATCTCTCCTCAGCTTGGGTCTCCTCTGGCAATGGTGATGCTTTCAAGACCCTCAAAGATCCCAATAACAACATTGCCATCGAGATGCACCAGTACCTTGACTCGGACGGCTCTGGCACATCCGACGTCTGTGTCTCTTCTACCATTGCTACTGAACGTTTGGCTGCCGCGACGGCCTGGCTCAAGGCCAACAACTTCAAGGGTTTCCTCGGTGAGATCGGCGGTGGATCCAACGATGTGTGCATTGCGGCTATCAAGGGCGGTTTATGCTCATTGCAACAGTCGGGTGTGTGGATTGGCGCTCTCTGGTGGGCTGCGGGACCGTGGTGGGGCGAGTAAGTGGAGCGCATGGAAATATTTGGGGCGAATATCTAACGCGTCTTTTGCAGTTACTTCCAATCAATCGAGCCCCCAAGTGGCCCAGCTATTGCTCGCATTCTTCCAGAGGCGCTCTTGCCTTTCCTCTAGAGGATTTTCAGCTTATTCAGCTTCTGGTTGTACGTATGCACTACACTCGCTAAGCTACTATTGGCTGGGACAACTTGCAAACATACATGTCCATTCTACCAGAAACAACTAGGCCCAAAGTGGCGACCATAAGATAAGATAGCCTGCCTTCTATTAAAGAAAAGTCTTTATGATGCAAGTAACCGATACCAAGTAAGTTGTGTGGCGCCCAAGCGGCTGTTACTTGAAACAGGCGCTTTAGAACATGATCGAAACTACAGTTATGCAGTTTTCAGCAGGAGGCTCGTTGAAATATTTTGCAGAAATTTTCACAGTTACTTTTATTAAGTGATCTTCAATGTAAATAATCATAACATTCCTTGCATCCTTCTAAGAACATGTTTATGAGGGAAGATGCTATGCTGTGGTTAGACGTCAGGGTGCATGTATGCGTTTATTTCCTTTAATCATTGGCTGCCCCGACTGCCCCTATATCAACCACGCCCGCATCACATAGCCTTATACACAGTTTTTCTAATAACCTGATCGCTCAATGGTGACGGGCTTTGAACACCGACGCCACCATGCTGGAAATTTGAGTTTATCACGTGCGCGCCAACGTTGTAATCTTATCTCTCGCTCGGGTGTGGAGAACTCGTCATCATGCAGTGTTTATCCCCGGTGCTGGCAAACTCGCCCGCTCGCTCGGGGTCTATCTCGCTTCGGGTTCGTAGACGCGGGCATTTGATGGACCTATTTCTACCCGGACCCGTCGCGCTTGGGTTCCAAGCCTCTCTTCTTCCACTACTTTGACCGACGAGAATACATGAAGGACACGAATCCAGATGCAAAGGCAGATGTGGCGGATGTGGTTGCTGAGTGGGCCAAAGAAACACCTGATATCTCAAAGGAGGACTTGCAGTTCGAAAAGCGTCTCATTCGAAAAGTAAGTGGCCCGACCTGAGGGTTTGTTTGTTAAGCCATTCTGATTTACCTTCCGGTTCCAGATGGACTTGCGTGTCTGCCCATGTGCGTCATATATACGCTTATGTTTATGAGAGAACATCCAGGTTTAATTTTTATCGTGTAGGGGTGATGTTGGTCTATCTTGTCTCGTTTCTCGGTGAGTCGCGTGAATTCGTGCGCCTGGTAATCTGACTCATGGTAGACCCCCAAACCGCTATAATAAGACCGAGTCAACATTGGGTATGTACATGCTCTCTTTTTAACCAATGCTCAGACTAACCCGACTGCCGGTCACCTAGGAACGCTCGGCTGTATGGTTTGGAGGCCGAGCTTGGAATGAAGGGATCGCAGTTCCAGACCGCTGTCAGCGTTCTGTTTGTCACTTATCTGGTTCGTCCAATCTCTCTGGATAGTTTGTTGTCTTCTCTAAATGCTTCAGGGATAAATTCAGTTATTCGAAGTCCCTAGCAATCTTGTGGGTGTCCTGGAAGGCTAAGTAGGTTAATGCAAGTTCTTGACCTCGGCTATTGCAGGTTATCAAAAAATTGAGGCCGTCGCGATATGGTAAGCAATGAGGCCTTGCTTTCCTTACCGACTGACATTTTCCTAGTCGCATTCATCACCTTCGCCTGGGGCGTTGTTGCGACTCTGACCGGAATTGTCCAGTCATACGGAGGGCTGATTGCGTGCCGTTTGATATTAGGGGTTTTCGAGGCAGGACTCTTGTGAGTTGCCTGTTGAATCGATCGTTTTATACTTAAACGAAAAATAGCCCTGGAATGGCCATCTATTTAACGTTTTGTGCGTACAAACCTGTTTATTGCTCGTCACACGACCAATTAATTCCACTTTTAGGGTACACCCGCAAAGAGCTTGCGCTGCGGATTGGGTATTTATTCGTATCGGCTGCGTTTGCTGGTGCCTTTGGGGTACTTGAATTGCTCTTATCCACCCGTTCCCTACTAAGCCAACCATTAGGGCTTGCTAGCGACCGCTATCAGGCAGATGGATGGCGTGGCCGGTCAACGAGGGTAAGTCTACCCGCCTCGGGCTGCCTTCCATTTTGACTCGCACTCGCTGACGCTCACCTAGATGGCGCTGGATCCTCATCATAGAGTAAGCACGGCCATTCGCCGAGTGTATTGAACACTAAACGAGATTGTATAGGGGCCTGCCTTCGGTCATCCTCGGTTGTGTGCTGCCCTTCGCGCTCGCCGACGATCCAGACTCTGCCAGGTGGCTGACCGAAGAAGAGAAGGGATATATTCGGGCACGCAAGCTTAGGCAACAGGGGGAGAACGCTGAAGCGCAGAAGTTTCACTGGAGCGATGTGCACAAGTGCTTTAGGGATCCTAAGGTATACGCATTGTACGTTGCTTTTAAGCGGGGTTCATGATGAGTTTTTGACTCTCGCTCCGTGATGTAGCGCGGCCGCCCAGTTCGGCTGTGATACAATGCTGTACGGCTTCAGCACATTCCTGCCCACAATCATCCAACAACTTGGTCGCTGGACAAACACCCAAACACAGCTTGTAAGAGGTTGAACTGAGACTGGTTTATTGGATGCTGACTACTAAACATTACAGCTCACTGTGCCTTGCTACGCCCTGGTATGTAGGGATCCACGACACTGAGAACATACCTGAGTCGCTCTTGCAGGGCGCCATCACCTATCTAACTGTTGCCAAGCTATCCGACCGATATCAAATCCGAGGTTGGTTCGCTGTCGCCGGTGGACTTGTATCGGTGCTCGGGTACATCATCCTACTCGTACCTGCCTCTTCGGGTGCGCATTATCTCGGCTGCTTCTTTGTCGCGTAAGTATCAGTCCTTTCAGGATGGATATTCTCTTTAACCAGACTCTCCGTGAAACACAGGATGGGCCTGTACGTCCTGGTTGGGATACCTCTCAGCTGGCTCCCGAACAACATACCACGCTATGGGAAACGCACAAGTGCGACAGGTCTCCAGCTGACAGTTGGCAACGCCTCGGTTTGTTATAGGTTGATTCCTCGAACCTCATTTGATTCGTTATTTGAGTTTTTAGGGTGTAATGGCGCCGTTTCTATATGCAACTAACGAAAAGCCGAGGTACATTCGTGGACATGCTGTGAGCCTTGCGATGGTCGCGTCTGCGACATGCATATATGCAGCTCTCATCGTGAGTAGTTATTGATCCTAGTCAAATTGAGCCCTATATACAATAAATCTGCCAGTTTGTGTACTCAAACCTGAATGCGAGACGAGATCGGGGTGAAGAAGACGAAAAGACACAGGGCAAGACCGACGATGAGGTTGATGCTATGGGTGATGATTCGCCACGATTCAGGTGAGTAGCTGCGTTGTATACGAGTTCTGTGACGTTTAGCGAGTCGTCTTTACTTAGATTTATCACTTGAGCGCCTCGGAACTTGAGATCCGTTGTACTACCCATTAAAAAAAGGAATAAAGGAAGTATTGGTCGCATGTATGCTAGTTATTCAAGCCGCTTTGTGTAAATCCCAATCTTAAGTAGAGCTAAGTCTGTATACGTGACTGGCAATGAGCAGGGCACCCAGGCTTTGGGCAACATCTCGGCCAGGATGGTAAATATCAAATAGAAAAACGGATGATATAACCAACTACACATGACGATAGAACGTGTTTGCATGAACGCAGACAGAGAACCTATTAGAAACCAGTGCTTCCTGTTACAATCATATTCAAATACGCGGCAAGACGGATGCCACCTACACGCGAAGAAAATCAGTATAACGCATACAAATAATGGCGTGACAGCTTACCTTTGGCTATCTGCTGCTCAACAAGTGGCAAAGCTCCAGTGTAGTAAGTTCCACTCAATTCTTTCCCAGTTGGGTCTGTCTTGAGGACATACGAGCATACTATTGCGTTTGCGTCAGAAGCCCACGATAAGGAGCAAGTCTTTGTGCCAAATTATCAGCTACGAGCTCAAGTTTGCAAGTTTTGAGAGAATGAGAGACGAACCTGTGCGGTGCTAGGTGAAACACACGATAACCACGATGCCTTGGAGCCCGCATAAGCACCACCCGCTGCAAGCTTGGCGATAATCTGGTTGGCCCAGGTAGTAGCGTAAGAGGCCGTATTACCTCCGACATATTCCTCTGGGATCGAGGTGTCCCATACTACCGCCATGACAGGTGATTAGGTTAGTTACGAAAGGTCGCATACAGAGCGCTCACCAGAGTGCAGGTTGGTTGTGGCTCCGTTCCAGAGAACAGAAATGTCGTTACCGCCTACAGCTTTGTTCTCGTCATGCAGAGGCTGGGTAACATCAGCGAGGAAGTGGACGATGAATTTGAGAGCGATCTGCCGTTCTGAGGCGGGGAGCGATGTAGACTGAACTCGCGAAGTCTGAAAGCGCTAAGATTAGCTTCATCAAGACTACTGTATTTCGTGCACCTACATAGTTTGTGCTGGAAACATAGAGTGTGAGTCTCCACACCAACATAGGCCAATCATAATTCGATACTTACATAGCGCTAATAATGCAACCGCCCGCGCAGTCTCTGGTATAGCTTACTGAGCAGCTTGAGGGTGGATTATCCTCCGCATCGATATAGTGAAAGCCAGAGCTGAACTTCCCAGCCGTCGTAGACCGATAATCGTCCGCCCAGGTCGCGACGTTAACGAGCGTATCGCCTAGAATGTTATTAACCCAAGTCTTTGTCGCGGACGAGAGGTAGCTTTGGGCAACAGCGGCGACCGTACGATGGCCAAGAGCTCCCCAGGCGAGTGCACTGGGTGCGAGTGAGAGAATAGGAAGGAGTATGGCCGAGGTGCGCATATTGATTTTTGGAGAAGAGAGTCAAAGAGACGAGAGGCGAACATTTCCGATGGAAGTGGTTTATATATGCAACAGAGTGGAACAAGCACTCTCATCCTTGAGGAACGTAATAGAGAACAGATCTGTAGCGCATGATGCACCCGTAAAGTCCGCATACGCATGGTGGAAGTGTCAAAAAATCGTTCTTGTGCATACGGACGAAGTTAGGATGGCAGGATACGCGTGACATTGACGCATGGTAGTGGAGCGTATCGGAAGAAGGGAAGCGCTGATTAGCTTGTTCGTGAGCGGTCAATGCCTATTCTGATCCTTTAGCGAAGATATAGTTTTATTTATGGCGTATTCGAACCGTCTGCATGTGGGATTGATAAATGCGGTGGATCGCTGGAGCGTGGTCGAAGGTCACAATGAGGTCGATCTGGGTTGGCTGAAAGCACGTTTTAAGATCGGGCCGATTGACAATAGACTAGGATGACGCACGTTCGTATTTAGAGTATTAATCACCGGTAAATCGCGGGACGCGGAGACATTCGATGAGGCTCAACAGAGCCAGTTATCCAGAGAATCTCGAAAGATCTTTACTAGTAGCAGACCGTCAACAGGTATTGTTGAGCGGTCGCCGGAAATATGAGATCTCGCTGTTCATCCCCTAGAGGGTCTACAAGGGGTACGCTGTTTCCAAGATTCTTGATCCTCGCTGGCAGAAATATAGCATCATAGTCAAACAGAGTTGCCGTATAGCCTTGCAACGCGGCTGTATGAGGTTGCGGTCCAATCACTGTCGAAGTTGAAATGAAACCTTCATAGGCGCCAAAACGGAAGAAACGACATCATATTACATAATATCACAACAAGCGCCACCGCCCTCGACGCGTTGTTTCTCGCCACCTCGTCAAACCTCCCAATACCCTCACCGTTCCCAGAAAGATGTCCAACACGATCAACTTGTGGGTGAATACAAAATTTTCAACACAAACTACCACTCAACTTATATACTCGTTTGTTTCTTTTCTTTTCTAGGTACCCGCTGTCGAACTTTACGTTTAGGTGTGTCTTTTCTTTATCTTTCTTACTCTCCAGTTTTGATCAGGTTCTGACTCTTATTTTGTGGTTTATCTCAGTACGAAGGAGGCACAACCAGAAGAAGACCCGTCCGTTTCGGCGCGTTTGCAGAGGTTGCAGAATAACTATGAGGATTTCGGGATGAGGCGGACTGTTGAAGGGATTTTGGTCGTGCATGATCATGGACATCCTCATATCCTAATGCTTCAGATTGCGAATGCGTTTTTCAAGCTGTAAGTGCCTCTCCTCCCTCGTTTCTCTCCAAGTACGTGAAAACCATGTTCTAACGATGTATTTCTTGGGGTTTTATAGACCAGGCGACTACCTCAAACCCGGAGAAGACGACAGCGACGGACTCAAAGCCCGCCTGGACGAGCGTCTCGCACCGTTACCTGGCAGCGCACAACATCTCGGTCAAGACGGGGATTGGGAGATCGGAGATTGTTTGGCGCAGTGGTGGAGACCGAACTTTGAAACCTTTATGGTGAGTCATACTCTCCTTTTCCCCTCCCCGACCGTATCTGGCACGTCATTTTATGGTCTGGACTTTCCGAGCGAGAAGGGGAGTGATGGATTGGAGCCTTTAGGGTGGGGTGGGAGATTGAGTTGGACTAGCCCCACCCGACTTGGACTGATATAGCTTTCATCTCTACGCTCGTACTGATTCGAGTGTTCTTATAGTACCCGTTCGTGCCTGCCCACGTTACGAAACCGAAAGAGTGTAAAAAGCTGTTTTTGGTGCAAATGCCCGAACGTAGTACGTATCGGGTCTAATCTATCATCTCATAATTTCTCCTTCACTAATGTCTTCGTTGTCATCACTATAGAGGTACTCGCTGTACCAAAGAACATGAAGTTGCTCGCGATCCCGTTATTCGAGTTGTACGACAACGCTGCTAGGTGAGTCTTGTGGGGTTTGTATATACCCGGAGTTTGGTCCGTTTGCACGTTGTTTCAAGTCCGAAGATGCGGCGTGAAAGACCGGATAGGGGTCCTTCTCTGCGTGGTCGCGAACCAGAGATCCCACGCCATCTCTCATCGATGTACAGGCTGGATGAAGCTTGCACCCACCGCATGCCTAGATGATGCCCCTTTCATTGGAAGCCTTCTCTCCCCTCTCCTCCCCGTTGCCCTATATGATAGATAGATACTAAATGTGTTTGTGTTTTATCTTAGGTATGGTCCGCAGTTGTCTGCGATTCCACACTTGCTTTCGCGGTAAGTTCCCGTCAACGCAGATGATAGAGGTTGAATGGTGACGATTGCGTTGTTTAGGTACAACTTTATATACCAGTAGAAGGCACACAGGGGTACAGAAGGGGAGGGCAGCAGAATAGCACTGTACGATACGATATAGAAATACCAGAAAGAACACTTCGTACACACCCACCCATCTCGTAGCGTTCTGTAAGACGGCTTGGAGGGGTCAGGCGACAGGGACCGGGGCAGTGAGAGACGAGAGCGAGCCCATTGGCTGCAAGTGGGTCCTGAATATCAGCGCCGATCGTCTTTAGCCGGTATATCAAATTGGTGGTATTGATATCGCCAGCTCTGCATCGGGAGGGCACCCTCTCAGCTCCCACCACCCCCACATTACCCCTGAGTCTGTCCTCCCTCCTGCGGGGCGACTTGCTTTGCTAGACACCATCGCACACGACTAGATACCTTTCCCTTCTGTTCCTCCTTTGATAAGTTTTCGTCGGCGCTTCCGACCAGTGCGTTCGAGGCTCAGCGAGTAAACAGACGAGGGTTTCCCAAGGTTGACTCGACTACGAAACATCTAGTCGAATAAACCTCGTTGGACTCTTCGCTTTCTGTGTTGTTGGATTGGTCCCGACCGAGCGACCGAGTGGATCCTCGTGGAGGTGCGTCACAGCCGTGTGGGCTCAGTCTCCTCACACCCACCACCTGCTCACACACTACGATATAGGCCGCTCTCGACCGTAACCAACTCGCCTTTCCCCCCTTTCCTTCTCCCATTTTCAATTTCTTGCGCACAAGATGAACCAACACCTCAAAACGGCGGTCGTCATCTCGCGCCAACGGGCCCGGGCACTATACACAGCAGCCGCCTCGCCGTCGTTCATCGCGAACAACTACTCTCCATACCTCGTCTTTGACGTCTCCCACTCGCCCCGCCCACATCCCCGCAAACTGCCCTACCAACAGCCCTCTCAACATTCCCAGAGCGAACAGTCCCCGGGATCACCCGCGACGACCCTCACCTCGTCATACGGCCCGACCCCGTTCGCCGCACAGGCCCCCTGGCTGTCGGGTTCGACCCCGACGCACACGCTCCCGCCTCCCCTGTGGCTGTGTCCACCGCTCGACGCGGCGTGGTTCCCGCTGGCGCTGGGCATCGACGTCGGTCCCGGCCCGTGGGATTTGATCAGGATATCTGGCAAGGAGAAGAGGGTCGAGGAGCAGCCTGCCCCTGCCGAGAAGGAGGTCCCCTGGAGTTTTGAGTGCGGAGCGTTTGGAATCCCCAAGGCCAAGCCGAAACGCAAGCCGGCTGCGGGTGTGGAGGACGACTTGGGTCTGGCTGTCCAGGTTGGTGAGGACAGTTATTTCGTACGACCGGTGAGTCCAAAATTTTTCATCTGATGTCATGTGGCGCTAAGCGACGTTTAGGACGCACTCGGTGTGGCGGATGGTGTGGGCGGCTGGGCACACCATGCGCACGCGGACTCTGCACGGTTCGCGCGGATGTTGATGCACAACTGCGCCAGCGAGTTTACGAGCCCTTTGCAACAACCCGAGGCGAGCTCGTCCAAACGGCCCGACGCGCGGGATGCGTACCCGTCCCCTCCCGAAACACCACGAAAACCGAGCGCACAGCCAAGGAGAACGGACGAGTCATCATCATCATCGTTACATCCCGGACGCTTGGCCGAGGCGCTATCGTCCATGTCTCTTTCCACAGAACCCAATACGCCGATATCACCATCATCATCATCATCTGAACATCCGACATTACCGGTAACTCCGCTGGAAGCGTTACACGCCGCTTACGAGCGCACCGTCGCCACGTTTCGCGCGACGGGCACGGCCGGGTCGAGTACGGCGCTTGTGGCCGTGCTGCGCGATGGCGAGTTGAGCGTGGCTCATTTGGGCGATTGCATGCTTGCGGTTGTGAGGGACGGCAAACTTGTGGTACGAAGTGAGGAGATGCAGCATAGCGTGAGTTGTCATCTCTGTACATCATCGTTCATTCTGCACCCCTGTATATCATACCCGTGCTGATCGCGTTGCAGTTCAACTTTCCGTACCAGCTCGGTCCGCACAGTTCGACCACGCCCCGGGCCGATGCTCAGCTGATCACGGAACGAGTCGTACCCGGGGACATCGTGATTCTCGCGTCAGACGGACTGGGCGATAACCTGTGGGACGAAGAAGTGCTGAACGAGGTCGAGCGGTTCGCCCACCCACCAGCACCATCCGCAACACTCGACGAAACCTCAGACACTAACACAACCAAACCAAACCGACCAATCGGAGAAACACAGGAGATTGCACAAGCCCTCGCTCGGAGAGCTAAAGCGGCCGCGCGAGGCAACGCGGACGTACCGTTTGGTGTCCGTGCCCGGGCTGCGGGGATTCAGTTTATGGGCGGCAAGACGGATGGTGAGTTTTGCTCGTGTGCGGAGTTTTATGAGGAGGAGATGCTGACTGGGCTGGATGGGGTATGTAGATATCAGTGTTGTGGTAGCTGTCGTTCGTGGGCCGGCTTCGGCTTCGGCTTCTGCTTCGACTTCATGATTCGGATCGGGCCCGGTGGGGAGTTGCGGAAATCACATGCATCTATCTACATCGCCCAACTCTCTCTCTCTCCAATTAAAACTATTAAAACCTCTATGCCTTCGCCCTGGAGGCCCACTTTACCATTCTACCATTTTCATTTCTCTTTCTTTTGCTCACAACATGGTTCCGTCTCTCTCCGCAATCGTCGTCCTATTTCTGCACAACAACAATTTCGTTTGTTTCCTTTTTTGGTAATCATGTGTATCGTCTATCGTCTTAACATGGCTATTATATAAGTACTGAAGCGGATTTGATCAGCATCGTTGTTTTTTTTTGGTATTTATAGGTTGTTAATGAAAATGATATATTTGTTGCGCTATGGATACAAACTCGGGGCGAATATTCCTCTGGGGCGCTTTTGCGATGCGCCGGGCCCTCCCGTGTATGACCTAAGCTTCCCGCGCTTGTTCTATAGATGTGTAGATTGTGGTTATACAGTACTAGGTCAAAGAGTAAGCACATACAGCTCTATAGAAATCTATGTATAAAACGTATAAAACTTGAGTATATGCGCGCGATGCGCAGTGTGCCTAAGACGACGCGCAAAGGCGTATGAGTGAGATGGTTAAACCAATATATATTCACTGATAAACTACCTACGGAGCCAAGAGCGCTCCTTATATACACGAGGGAGACTGTATGCTAGAAGGTTCTACAAGCGACTGTATGCGAAGTCTTCGTCTTCGCATACATGCTGGTATGTTCTATCACACGATTGTTCTAGGGTATTCTAATTATGTTGTTTTCTCTATATACATAAGGTTTCTACAAGCTCCTCCGGCCCCGCTGCATATACCATACTAAGTAGGGAGAACGCCGGCGCGGCGCACCGGTCACGTG
>WSTH01000967.1:0-15909 GCA_019616345.1 Ceratobasidium sp. 395
CCGCCCTGCGGCACTTACCTTGCCATTGCCAATAACTCGGACAGAAACAGTTATGTCTAAACACGTGTCATCACGTGCCATCATCTCAAGATTCGATCTTGGATGCTTTTGATTAAACATTCACAGCACCATGACAGAACAACAGCAGATTTGTTATAACAGAGAACCATATCAGTGTATATACAACAATACTAAGCAGACCAAATGTATATATTGCACAACTAAATCGAGAAATACGAAACGCAAACACTAACAGACATATTGACCAAACTTGACAAGATTGGCGCACATACAGAGTAAACCAACTTTCACCAAATCAAAGTAAGTCATAAATGGGACCTAGAACCATAAAAGGGACACTAGCTTCTGGAGATGGATGAATATCGATGGGGATACTAGGATGGTAATCAACTGCTTCTTCGATCACATAAACAGTATGAGTTGATGGCCCAAATGTGGTATGTGGAATTGGTGAACCTAGGCCCAATGGCATTCTTGAAGCATGGAAGCAGTTCTGGTCGATGAAGTTCCGGATATGGGTATGCACAGGATCCGGACGCGGGGGTACCAAATCAGCGGGAATGACCGAACTGGAAAAAAATGACGAGGTAGTGGAAGATTGGCCAAGGTTTGATAATTTGATGCCATCATTCTCAGCATATTTGATAACTTTGGTGAAGAAAAGGCAATGAAAGCGGGGCCAAGAACCCCATCCGTACCAAACAAGCACCAAGAAAGGAAGAGGAAGCAACATACGCCCCGTCCGTTCGGATCGACCCACTGTATCTGGTTTGTGTGACGTAATGTTGATACGCGTTTTTGGCCTGATCGGAGCAAACCAGCCTCTGAGGGAAAGAAGGAAGCAGAACCCATGGTATGCCAGCGCACTAAATATAGCAACAAACACCCAGAAAACCGGTTGATGCGTTGCACTGGTTGAGTTGGGATGGGTTGTCTGGGGATCTAGTGCCTGAGTAGGGATAGGAGCGCTCATGGTACCTGGGTAAAGTAGGATGTTCAAAGGGGGTAGGAAGTGGGGACAGGTTGTGGCAGACCTCCAAAAAAAAAATGATCCAAGACTGTTTTATATATGACAGATTTGAATATGTGAAGTGCTTCTTTGATCAAAATTTGGAAATAACAGGAACAATCAGATACATAACCATTTACGGCATCTATTCAAATAACGTTCTGACTAAACGTTATGTTGATAGGACTGTGACATCATCAATTAATTTACGATCGATTGATGCTCAATAGATTCCCTGTTTAGTTGCCCTCTGATTTTCTACACACTTTGAATTTGCAATGACTTCTGAGAACTAGAACCATTCAAATAGCCTTGTATATTTAGAGTCAATTGTATGTCCAAGTCTTATATCCAAAAGTACATAGTCAAGAAAGTCAATACAGAGGGAGAGGAAAAAATACCATAAGCTGACAAAACAAGGTATACCAAAAGAGTACTAAAGTAGGTGGTACCAACAAATTAAGGGTGTGACTCGGGGTTGTGACAGGATCCAAAGTCTCGGCTAGCCAGACCATAAAGGGCCTACAGTAAATGATAGGATACATATCTGACTTTCTTTTATGTAGAAGGATACGGGATACATTCTATGAACATGGAGCAATCTCTCAAACATCTGCACGTAATTCCATAACAAATTAAAACTTTCCCATCTAACATGCGTGGTGGCAAATGGCAATACGTAACACAGCCACATTCATCAAAATGAGTCAGGTCCTGGAAAGTATTTTGGTCTTTTCTCCATCAGTTTAAGCCCAAATTGGATTCTGATTCTACATTTGGACTCTTAGAGACCGGCTGCACCTTCTGACAAAATTTCATAAATTTGAAATTTGCACCAAATCATCAAGTTTCACTATATATAGAAACATCATACGTCTAACCAGGGCTCTCAGTAGGTTGCCCCTTCAGCTCTGGAGTGTATGGAGTGCTCTGGTTTTTTTGGGGTTAAATCCATAGCTCCGGAAGTCTCCAGAGTTTACAGAGCGTGTGCTTCATAGGATATTCTGAGATAACAAGCTGCCCAGAGCAAGTTACTACTCCAGAGCTGAACACTCAATTGATGACACGTATTATGAGCACATGACCATCCAAACATTCTCTTCAGTATCGACCCATATAAAATTCCTTATATAAGCCCCCTCGGGCGTGAATTTCCATACTAACATGTCCGCATATGCTGCTGAATATATCCTACAAATGCTCTGTTACTTATATAACTTACACTACCTGTCAATTTTTGTTGCTTAGCTGAGACAATAATAGTATCCTTCTTCAATAGACAAATGGGTTGATTTTTTACATTTGTCTAAGCCATTCATCATCTGCAGAAACACAAATCTAAAACAAAGAGAATGCGCCCGTATCACAAAGATTCAACCGTACGTCTTTCGTTTTTTTTTTTTTTTTCTTTCTTTTTTTTTTTTTTTTGATTGTGGTAGCGTTATGGAGACTGTAACGGGATGGTCTGATACGTAGTGACTCATAAGCAATGTTGCCTCGTCCTGCTGGAGATGGAGGCACGGCACTAACATGCCACATCATGTGACTGAACCTGCCTGGTCGTCTGAAACGCAGTATTTACAAATACATACAGACATAGGTCCGTGGCCGGGCCTCGACATATACCACTCCTCGTCACTCGGTTGCCTGACCGATAAACTCAGCCACTGTGTCTGGGAAAGGCATCGTCTCGTTGATCTTGCCACGTGCGTCTCCGAAACGCTCCGGCGGTGCAACAAGACAAATTCCGACATGTAAGTTTATTGTCTTTGTTCCGAGTCAACGTTAGACCACCAGCGCCCGCTCGCTTTACTAACGCTGCGCCCTGCCATGCACCGCTTCCATGCGTCGCTTCACGGTCACACCGGCTTCGGCTAACCCCTGCGTGATTGTAAACCCTTCCGGTAAGTCACTCGCTGATTCGGCGCTTTGTCTATTACTCCAAGCAGACGCCACTGCTGCTGCAGCGGCGATTTTAGCACAACGCATTGCATTTGGTTAAGCTTCGTTCGCAGTAAAGCAGTCTAGCCGCTGGTTTGTACACCGCTGAGCGGCGGTCCACAAACTCCCTATCGAGCCGCTGAGGGCGTTGTTTCGGTTGATTATCCCTGTTGTGCCTAAAATGCATAACATGTTCACGATTATATTACACGCGCCCAGCGCTTCAAGTTGACACGAGTTGATTGTTTCCATACACGAGCAGCTGCCGCAGTCACGCAATGTATATATAGCCAACTTTCTGCGTCGCATTTACTCTCTTTCATTTACGTCAGTCACTTCTACTTTGAGGCCAGGAACCCGTGCCATTATGCAAACAGGACTAGACGCAAATCTATTGAAACGAGACATAGGCTCACGCGACCAAATCTGACCATACCTCTCATCAAATGATTGCATCGGACGCGCAAACAATCGACTCTTAAATAGAAAAGGAATGTATCACCCAACAATGTAAAACAATATCACGCAGCATCGTAAGAAGAAACTTTACGTTGGAGTCTATGACAAGGTTTACCGTCTAACAGTTCACGGACAAATCAACATTATGACCTAGAACCCCAGATCAGCAGCAGATAGGGGTACGATCCCCAGGTACAAAAAGTTCTGGTTCTGCTTCGTCCGAATTGCAAGAAGTCTCTCTGATTTTGAAACTGTAAGTGCCACTAAATGATACCGGCTGAATCACGCTTAGATCTGAAGATGCGACGTCTATTATGAGGAAGATCGATATCCAATCATCCGTCAGACCGACGCCGAACGATTATACAAACCGGTAGATCACGCATCGTGGAGCATCTATAACACTCGTCGATAAACACAGTACCTGATTAAACGCCGATTATCATAGTGTGACAGTCTTTTTATCCATAACCAGGCCTCATTTGGTCATGGGTTATATGTTTATAAACACAAACCACTGATAAGTATATAAACCAGGACTACCGCCGAGTGTCTATTGGCACCGTCGTAATTGCACGCAGTCAAAAAGGTTTCATTTTAGAAGATAAGACAGTAACGTATCTGGACTCCGGTCTTATCGCCGTAATATATGTTACACGCATTCGGTTCCTTGTAAAACAACAAAAAATAGATTATTTATTAAGAAGAAAGGACACGAACAGAGTTTGGTCGTGACTTTGGTCACTCGCTGTATTTAACGTTGCACCTTCATTCGGCCAAGTTACTTGGGTATATGCGCAAAATGCCAACACTAATTGGCCCCAAACTCTCTACTACTATATCCAAGAGCACCCTGCCCATCGCCGGATAAACTGTCCACAAGATTGGTTTCGTACGACGTCGAACTGACTATATGGCAAATCTACTATAAGACCGTTGGTCTAAGTGGATTGCATCCCCCCGTCTCACGCTACATCTCTGTATTATTTCATTATCAATGCCCCTTACTCGTCTTCAAAATAAGTCGCGCGCGCTGCAGTCTGAGCCAGTTAGTGTGAAGACTACAGTGACGATCCAGGCGCCCATTCAGCATAAGCTAGAGAGGGAGCGCGCCCCAGTTCCCCTCATCTCATTTACCCCGTCAGTCCCTCTACGTACGGTCAAAGAACCACCTCGTGTCTGTAAGTTGCAGTCGGTCATATGTATGTTTGAGAGCGCTAATATGTTTGACATCTATGTAGGGAGCTTAAGTGACGAGCCTACGCCCGACCCAGATGACGTTACTACCGGTTTAGCCCAAGGTAAATACGCTGTATATGCGCTCATACGAGACTAATACAGGATTTCATGTAGATACCGCGAAGCGTCTTAACATCGCCGAAGATGCTCTCGAGGAAGCGGCGCCCGCTATACCAACGGTAGTCGAATGTCATACTTTACAGGCAGAAACCGAACTGGGTAAACGCATCGCTGCTGCAAGGGCTGCTAACGGTTGTTCACTCGTTACTTGGCTCACTCCTCGTGGAGCAACGGACGAACCTCTTATTGATCAGGCAATGGACGACCTGCGAGTTTCTCGGTACTGCTTGTGGTTGGGCGACCCGAACAGGATATTTCGTAACTGCAAATGGGTTGCGGACAGTTCAACGAACAGTGCGACACTACATTGGAAACTGGGCGCCCCGAACAAGCCGACCGGTAGCGATGGACCGGCTATCATAGGGTTTATAGGTATGGCTGCGGCAGACGGATCGTCGATTAAACCCGATGCAGGCTGGAAGGCGAGTCGAGCAACAAACTTATCCATTGCTGCATTTACTGATTGCCCTTTAGGTGAGCTACGGCGACCTCAATCTGCTTAAACACATGCGGGTGTTCTATGTCGGCTATCCGGAATTCACGTCTAGGATCCCGATAGGCTGGTGGGACGAACAAATCAAAGGCAGCGATCTCATCATCGACAACGCTCGCAAAATGGCCAACGGCATTATCGGACGCCTCAGAAACGAGGTCTTTCTCAATTTGTCAACCTTCGCTTTGCGTTTGAGGTCTCCAGTTTTTCTGGTATGCGCAGGCGTTGTTGAAATGCCATATACTAACGTGCAGCCAAATACAATCATTCAGCCTCAATCTACCTCTGGGGAGGATACCGAGTCATGGTCTGAGCGATCCGTGTTACTGATCTATTCCTCCATCTCACATAGATCTACCGGAAACCTATCGCTACCCCACTTGGGAGTTCAGTTCAAAATCGGTCCGCGCTGCGTTTAACCGCACGATAGCTAAAGGACACGAACCCCAGCCACTTGAGGCCTACGGCTGGCAAGGCATGCTAATCCACCCTAACCAAGTGCATCACGCCCTGCCCAGCGCACTTGTGTTGGCTTACTGCACGTTGGAACGCACCCTTTCCGGTTTGAGTGAACGACCTGAATGGCAGTTCAACGCTAATCTCGTCAAGGTTCAAGTTCTCAAGCAACCAATTTCAGCGGGATCCTCTAACCGTAAATACTATACTTACCGATATGGCTCTAACAAGTCGTCTACTAGCGAGGGATCGTCCTCCAAAGTTCGGAGAAATGTCAAGACTCCTATTGCTATCCTCTAAAATACGTTCTAACAAAAACCAGAATAACCGGAAAAAAAAGTTGTATATACGATTCTGAAAGAGCGTGTACGAGTACAGTGATGTTGTTTGTTCAATTGTTGTTTTTTGATGTCATAAACACTGACTGATGGGTCGAGACTCAGTTTGATAGTGGATGTACAAATCGTTGTATCAGTGAAATGAAGTCTCAAAGACGCATTACTCCTGATTACGAGTGGTCACTGAATGAGACAGCCATCCTCGATTAAGTCCAATCCAGTGTGAACATTGAAATCCATCCCTTACTCGCATATATTGGACCAGAACCATGCTACGCATATCATGAGCTTATAGGTCATACGTATACTTGTATTTGAGCAACATATAGTACATTTTTTCGGATTTTAAGACAACAAATACTATTAGTTGGACAAAAGTATAACCGGTATGTATTCTATATCACTATCGTTCTGTTAATCGACTTGGCAATATATAGTCATAGTAATGAAACGTGCTCACTGGCGGCGGTACTGTGAGTCCTGCGTCAACAACAGACCTGCTTAAAGAGCACTTCAACACCTGGCCCTCGAGACCTCCTCGAGTTGGACAGAAGGTCTAGCAACGTCGAAATGTCGCCGTCTTGTCCAAGCCTTAATAGCCGGCGAGCTTACCGGCGTGGTCACCACTTTCTTGGGTGGAAACCGTAAAGACCCCGCGCCAATCGTCTTGTTTTCGAAACGTATTAGCCTGCGTAGTTCATTCACTAGTCAAAACTCTGCTGATAACATACCTTATACAAGTTTAATCCACGCCATTCGTATCTGACTTCCATCGCCCGGCATCCCACGTATGATATAAATCGTTGTAATCACACTGGGAAAACAATGTTAAATAATTTGCTCGCTCACCTATGATGCAACAATACCAGATGAGATTGTGCCGGACACGAACATAGTTAGCGCTGCGGTAAAGCTGCATCAAAAATATTGAACACTAGCTAAGACGGCCAGAAGATCGTATCCGTCAGATGCATTATCAAAAACAAAGAGACGCAACGAGTCGGGAGCATTTGAGATACAAAAGAAACTACGCACGAGAGTAACCTGGGCGATAGCACTAACCTGAGGCGCAGGTGTTGGCTCGTATGTCTAACAGCTCTGGCGGCCTGCCATGCATCAGCCAAAAGTTCTTTGATCGCTTCGGGCGCGAATGAAATTAGGCAACGCTGGACCTCTCGGAGGTCCGTTCAGGCGTCGGCTTTCAGTCGAGCGCGAGTTTGCAACAGAACAGAACCTGAGGCTTCGATAGCGGCGGCATGAGTCAAACCCCGCCGTAGAGATATATGTTGTGGACTCAGCCCGTAGATTTGTTACAGGATAAAACGACGATACTCACCTAGTGTGTTTTGTGGCAGGTCTGTATGTCTTCAGTGGGACACCGTATCGGAGACCGGAGCGTGCTTCGAGCAACAAAAGCGAAGCCGTCACTATAGTATCGATTCATTAGCGGGCGGCGGACGAGTCGGAGAGTGCGGGAAGATGACTGAGGCAGAAAAAGATGTTTGAGAAGGGGGGGAAGGGGTCATTGCTATCAACAGATAGCGTAATCACGGACAAAATCTACATTATCCCGTCACTCGTATTATAGTCGGGTACGGTATTTTATCAACATTACCAGCAAAGATAAAAATAAAAAACCCAAACTCACCAACATATTAGACCAAGAAACAAAGGCCCGGTTGTACGAGTTGTCGCGGTAGTAAGAACGAAT
The DNA here is from genome assembly GCA_019616345.1 of Ceratobasidium sp. 395. Taxonomy (NCBI): domain Eukaryota; kingdom Fungi; phylum Basidiomycota; class Agaricomycetes; order Cantharellales; family Ceratobasidiaceae; genus Ceratobasidium; species Ceratobasidium sp. 395. The sequence goes on from WSTH01000967.1 coordinate 7,788, forward strand.
GTGATCTGATTTGATTACACGCGCTCTAAGAGTAGATACCACATTTAGTCAGAGTACAAAACAAACCTAATCCAGAGATAAGTCACGTGATATGAACAACCATCTGACACGCACTCTAAGCAAAAAGAACTTATAACGTCACTGATCAATGTGCAGGGGGTAAACATGTGATTATGATGACATTAGGTCTAGTTTGCTTGCTCGTCCAATCACAATATTCAAGTTTGTATGTTAGTACATTCGTTCGCATGTACATGCGAGTCTGATACATTCCAATCCAAACAAAGACATTCTGTTTTTTTTTGTTTTTCTTTCTTTTTTCGCACCAAGAAACATCAAATTGGAGACCAGACTTCCGAAGCAGCGTTTATGGGATCAGTAAACAAACAAACAATAACAAAGACAAAAAAGCTAAAAACTGCGAAGCGTGTTCGACGCAGCATATCGGCTAGTTCAAGGGTAGACACCAAGTGACATGTACGTGCCACAACAAGCGTCGTCGTTTAGCGCTTCGATTTACACAGCAATCCTCACCGATTTTGGAACCTTCGAGGACCTTCCCTCGGATGCTGATGGGTCGTCTGGGCCATATCCATGTGCGAACTTGCGTTTTGTGACAACGACAGACTGAGTAGGGGCCACCGATTGAAGGACCTGAACCTTGACGAGGTTCGCATAAACCTGCTGTTCAGCCGCCCCCGACTTCCCTTTTCCAAAATACCCGCGCTCCAATGTGCAATACACGAGTACGATCGCACCGGTAAGTGCATCATGCACCGCATTTGGATGTATACGCTCATGGGATCGGTGGTACGCCTTGAGCGGTTGGGGTTCATATCCACGTGCGATGGTATCGTTGAAGATCTTGCGTACTTCGGCTGATGCAAACTTCCAAGTTTTGTACCGGTGAGATTTCGGGATATCTAAAGTTTGATGAACTCAATCCCATCAGTACAGCTCAAACAACCTTTTGGGTATATGCCGACTGACCTGCTTTGGGCTCAGGGGGCGGACACCCACGCTCTGCACACTTGGCGGCTGTTGGCAGTGGCTGATTGGTTATACAACAGTAATTAGTATAATAGATGGAAGAAATACACAATCCAAAAGACACTCACCAGGAAGAGCGGCGACCTAACCCGCAAGCTCAAAAGATGACTGTTGCAAAACAAATAAGTGATGGCCGCGGTACGCTCCGAACAAGCGCTTTTGACTATAAGTTCTGCGCCTTTAATCTGATGGTACCACCAGGACAAAGAGGTACCCGTTCCGCGTGCTGGATCGACGATATAGAAGTTGTGCTTGGTTTTGGACAGACCATCCTTATCCCAACCAATCTGTTGATTAGATTAGCAAGTATAGCGTTGAAACGGTTAAATTTTACTAACCTGGTAACCAATATCCGGATTCAGGGACGAGCCATCAACCGCCGCCATGCCTATGAATCCAACAAGGACGTCTCCACCACTCTCGTCCTCTTGATCAGGGGCGTCTTGTTTCCACTGGAGGGTAGCCCAATCAGGTCGGGTACCCATCACCCAGGTGGAGTTCGCGGTTATCTTCTTAGTGTCGGCGATCCACAAACAGTATCGAGACACGCGTAAATCTTCGGCTGCTCGATTGAGCAAGTTATTGTCGGTCCGTGCCATTGAAATCAGCCACCGCATAAGTGGATCGCCGTTACCAGTACCGGTGTCTAGACGCTTTGTAGCGCCCGGCGTATCGGACATATTCTCTTCGACGGCAGCTGGCTCGGATGTAGTCCCTTCAGCAGCAGGAGGCTTGGATGTGTCGGATTGAAGACGCGTCGCAGCGCCTGGCGCATCGGACGTAGTTTCTTTAACGATAGGAGGCTCGGGCCCATTTGCTTCAAGACGCGCCGTAGCGCCTGGCGTATTGGACGTAGTTTCTTTGACAGTGGGAGGCTCGAATGTGTTCGATATCGGTTCATGTTCGTTTGATTTCTCTATCGTAGCATCACCACAGTTAGCGAATATAAGATTGATATAATGACAGCGTACCTTGATCCAAACGCACTACATCTTGGTCTGGAAGGGGTTCGCATGTCTTACTATTGTTCGACGTGCACCCATCACCTTGCGGACTAGCTGCAGCAGGGACAGTAGGAACAGACAGAGACTGGGTCGCGTTGTCAACACTATCCGAGGATGGCCCCGGAGCCGGCGACGGAGAGTTGGAATCGGGGACGACTATAGGCGCGTCAGACGCACCCGGCGCCAAAGACTGAGCTACCGGACGAGTCTTCGAGCCCATTGGTTTGGCCTTTGAGCTGGTCCTAGTGGTTGGAGCAGAAGTGGTCTTGCATTTACCGCGAGGCATGTAGAGGGAGAGAGAGAACAGAAACGACAAACAAACAGGCTGGGTAGAACGGCGAGTGTCAACGTTCAAGGGTTGGTTTTTATAGGCAGACACCAGTAAGTTTGCCATTGAATCAGCTGTAAACAAGACTTGTTGGAGCACTGGTACCCCAACGGCAGTCGGAGTTTTGCGCTGCTAACTAATAGCTAAACGATTAGAAAACTGTGAGCAGCTACGCGTATACGCATATAGTCTGAACCCTGACACAATGCTAAACATATCAGGTATCAGAGTCACGTCACTATATCCGGTATTATTAGATCATTGGAACTTCGTTGCAACTCGTGCTGATGTTGTTTTTCTATCTGTATGTCTTACCAGACTCACATATAATGCCCTCAAATAGACAATAATTGAGAATCTGTAAACACTATCGATTGAATATCACGAATCGGTTAGCTATTATACTGAGGTATGTTTAGCCCTTACTGCCACCACATACGCCGTCTACTCGCGTTCATTACATATGCGAGCAATTTAGTCGAAAAAACCGACAAAGTTCCGCTGATTACGAATAACAACTATTCGTGGTCACAACAAATCAAACCCGAGACATACAGCGAGTAGAGTTGGCAGCACCCCCAAAGACCTCCCCCCGGAGTCGGGTGTACCACTATTTGGTACAATTAGCGCAGGCTGGTCCAGACGGTTGGAACTCTTTAAGTGAACAGAGCGATACACGTAAAGTGAATCGCCGATGTCTGATCGTGATTTAGATCGGCCGTAACAATCCGGTTCCTGTACATCATATGTCCATCACTGATGCCATGAAGATCTAAGCATTGTGTATTTCAAACTAACGAGCCAAACAAAACAAATCTATGAGTTCTGGAACCATCGAATATCAAACATATTCATATGATCCGTTCTATATACAGAACACCGCAAGACCTTGATCCAAAATCAACCAAACGCTCGAGCTCCACACGAACAAACTAACAGACGACTTCTGGCGAGTCGGATGAAGCCGCAGGCTTCGCGTGATCCAATCGATTAACCCTGATGCTACTATAGATTATGCGCGCACATGATCTGTTCTAATCGAGTTTTCAGAGCAAACAACCAAGATGAAGCGGATCATTAAGATGCAAAGAAGCGCAGTAAGTTTATTCCAGGCAAGGCTAGACGACTTTGCCAGCCTTCAAGAGCACAAAGTATAAACTTAATGCTCGTCGGTTGTCGATATCGGTCAACAAAACACAACACAAACAGACGTACTTCTACATAAGTCAAAGACTAAGAAGCTCAATGGAGCCGGAAGAACGCAAAGCACTATAGCAGATAACGCCATACCGAGAGATCAAAAATCACAATGCAAAACAAATGGACTCAAACCTAAATCTTAGAGCTATATTGCGCGATCATGCGCCAGGTCGACCGACGTGAAAAAAAAAAATCAAAATGAAATAGCAATTATAGTCGAAAGAGGCGCGATGTTTGTTGCCCTACAAATATTATACAGTACGTATTAAAACCCGCGTTGCAACAGTGGCCGAACGGTATACCACTATAGCCTACGTTGAGCTATGAGTACAGATATTGCACGACTTTACAACTTACTTACACTCGCCGACGTTGGACAATTGCTCGATCAATGTCCACCAGATCAACAACCGAAAAATCAGATAAAAACCGCCGTGAAGTGGAACAAGGAACACCTGATACAAGCTCTGATCAAAGAGGGTCCCTACTGGGTGGACGCGCTAAACATAGCAGCAGCGAACAAAGAAGATGAACGGTTACGAAAACGGAGGGATAAGCGGCTGAGACGTTCAGAGCGCACCCAGGCAGATAGACTCGAGCATGATCAACGAGAAGCAGAATTGATAGAGGATTTCATGAATCCACCGTCCCAAGACAATATATTGCGCATACACGCAGAAGTTCACACAGCCACCTCAAATGCCTTGCTTGCCGAGCTAGTCTGTGGAGTCTGCGGTCGCTCTCTAAACACTATCGAAAGCAGTATCGTCCAAATGAACCTAAACAACTTACCCAATCAGGGACGCCTTAAGCCTATCACGCCCCATCCCGCACATGTCCTTATCCAAGATTGTCTTCTCGAAGAGAAAGGCTGCACCCAAAGCGCACAGGGTGTCATAGTCAATGTGTGCCGAGACTGCTTAGAAGACTTGAAGGTGAGCCTTTTAGTTCAATAACTGGCTATTCATGAATCGCATTGCTGACGCTATTCCACCAACCCTGATGTACAGAAAGATACAGACAGTCCGCCCAAATACTCACTAGCGAATAACCTATGGGTTGGACCAGTACCCTGGCAGCTTAAATGCCTCACCATCGCTGAGCAGCTTTTGATTGCTCGCATATTTCCACGAGTCTTTGTAATCAAGATGTTCCCGCGCGACCTATCGGTCAGAAACGGACTCAGTGACGATCAATTACAAAACGCTTTACGCGGGAACGTGACAACCTTCGAGCTAAATTCAAACGCTATTGCTGATATGATCAACGGCAACATTATGCCACAGCGCCCAGCAATATTGGCCAGTGTGCTGTCGGTTACGTTCGTTGGACGTGGAAGGAAAGTGAACCCTGCTGCACTCCGGCTGCTCCGCGTGCGTCGCGAAGCGGTCAGAGAGGCACTCAGATGGCTGAAAGAAAACAATCCGAAGTACTACGGGAATATCAATATTGACGAAAGTGTATTGAGCGAACTTCCACCCGATGGCATACCCAACGCCATTGAAAAAAACATGTGATTTGAGGCCGACTCTACCATGATTGAAGCGGAATCTGAAGGATACGTAGCAGAAGCATATACCAACGAAAATGCTGGCAGTGAATGTGAGCATTTCTTACCGATTATCCACAATATGCGCTGAAAACATATCACTACTCCCGTATAGCATTATCTCTGACGGGAGACTCCAACGACGCAGCACCGCAGGATGCCAATGTTGTACCGCTACAGTATCTAGGCGTGATGGACAACAATTTGTCCAAATTATCATCAAGCAAACTCATGAGATGGGGACTACATAACATGTAATACCGAGGCGACGCATATTCTTCAGAAGGTGGATATGCCATTCAATACGGAGCACTGGTGAACACTTTTGGACGTCCACCAAGAGGCCAGTGTCCAGCCGACCCCAACCGCCGCAACTACTGGGAAGCAGCGTTCCCGCTTTTATACCCTTACGGAGTTGGCGGTATAGAAAGCGATCGTCCGGTTCAGATATTGTTTATAGAACAGGTGCGGTGGTCGCTTCAGTATTACGACCGTCGCTTTCAATACCACAACACTTTCATATTTGTCGCATTTGGGATACAGCAACGCCGACAAGCCCTATTGTCAGCTAGAATACAAATGAATCAATATGATTTCGACGCAGCCGCTCATACGCTGAGTACTATCACACAAGAAGACTTGCACTGCGCAGCCAAGGAAGAGGAGCATGGTCAAGAATCTTCGAACCCAGCAATTCAGCTGTTACACAAGCATATAACAGCTACCGCAAAACGAGTCATGGGATCCGGCCCAGCCCGTATGCAGTTACAAAGTCGAATAATATCGACCGCTATGTATCTCAACCAACCAAGCGTTTGGTTGACAGTCAACCCAGATGGTTTACATGACCCAATCGCACAGGTGTTCGCGGGTGAAGAAATTGATATGGATAGCTTCATTAGGACCGCAGGACCAAACAGCACTCAACGATCTCAGAATGTCACTCGCAACCCGTACGCAGCAGCAAAATTCTTTCACTTTACGATAAAACTATTACTGGAAAAATTGCTGGGGATCACATCGACACGGGCGCGTATTCATTCTCAGGTCGGACTACTCGGGAAGGTTAAAGCCTATTTTGGGACAGTCAAATGTCAAGGCCGAGGGACCCTGCACTTGCATATGCTCATCTGGCTAGCCGGTACTCCCGCTCCTAGTCGACTGAAAGAAATGCTTTGCACTTTGGAGTTCCGAGCAAAAGTCACGACATACTTGAAAGCCAATGTACGGTCCTTTAGACCCAAGCTCCTTACCGCAGAAATTGTCAAAAAGACTCGAGCTGATACTGAGATTGCTTATTCGTGGATTCCAAATCCAACCCTCCCAGCTCACCAACTACAAGCTGAACTAGACTCCCTGGAAAGCAAAGTTGTTTGCTGCAAACAGATACACGAATGCAAGCTAGGAAAATGTCTAAAAATTGACAAAACAGGGAAGTCGAACTGCAAGTGGCGAGCACCATGGGAACTTTCCAACGAGGACTCCGTAGACGAAGACGGTACATATCACACAAAAAGAAGCGTACCTCGCTTGAATAGTTACTGCCCACCCATCGCGCAACTACTGAGATGCAATCACGACATCAAACTACTATTACACGGCAACGAAACAATGCATTTGGGATACTACATCACAAAATACATGACCAAGCCGGAAGGAAGGACTCATAACATTACCAGCCTACTCGCAGAAGGCCTATCGTATCACTACGCGGACAACGCCATTACAAAGGATCTGCTAGAGCGTCAACATGACTTGATCCTCAGATCTCTAAACGTGTTGAATCGCAAACAGGAGCTATCTGCGCCCTTCGTTATAATGCTTTTGATGGGATGGGGAGACCATTATCCTTCGCACTACTACAAAAACATATACTGGGGGGGATTCATGGGACATATCAAACGTGCGCATAATGACCTAAACCCAACACTGTACGTGTAGCTCTCATTTATACAAAAACAAGTGTGAATCGCTTAAACAAACCTCAACGTAGTACAATGCATCAAGCCAATAGCCACCAGAATACAGTGGCCGAAGAAAACGAAACGCAAAACATTACGACAGAGCCAGAGACTGTACAGCAGGTAAATATATCAACAAGTACTATCATAATTTGTGTCTGATACAATCGGAAACTGAAAGGAGAACGGCTTTGTAGAGAACGTAGTACTCCAATTCGGCAAAGCGGGAAGAATCTACCGGAAGTCTCAGGTAGACGATTACATCTTTCGGGGAGAAGACACTGCCGAATACAATGTATTAGACTATTTCGTCGACACATACGAGCGGCCTATGCCACAGAGTAACGACAAAGACGGAAGAGAAGAAGATTTTACAGAGCCAGCAGGCGCTGGTAGTTCTACTGAGGTAGTTGATCACCCGATTAAAAAAGGACGAAAACCACACTCGAGGATATGTTATCAAGCTCAGCACCCACGCCATAAAAGCCACATACGTATCGTACGCCCCGAAAGCCACAATCATTTGCCGAACATGATCGGCCCTTGGTTTCCACGGCGTAGTGACCCTACACAGTCTATGATCTATGCTGCATCCATCTTGACGTTCTTGAAGCCATGGCGAAGTCTGAATGATCTCAAGAGATCGGACCAGACATGGGAGTCAGCATTAGAAGAGTTTGAATCCACAGCGGAAGAGCGCTTGTTGGATATCATCGATAACATCGAGCACCAGCACAGAGCGCAGGCCTTAGCTCAAGCAAAGCAAGCAACCAGTTACGTATTCGACAACGCCGAGGCTGGTGCACAAGAGCGGGAGCAGATGGAAATAGACGACGAAGAGACTGCACACAATGGACCGTACCGTATCAACAGTCGCGATATAACGGAGGAGATGGTCGAGAAGGCACAGCGCGAACTTGAAAATCACAGGGATGTCGTACACGGAATACAAGCCATGAAAATTGGAGAGACAAAAGGTCTATTCAAGGCTGATCAATCCCCAATCCATCCTTTCAGCGACCGAGCTACA
>WSTH01000968.1:0-15909 GCA_019616345.1 Ceratobasidium sp. 395
AATGCCCAAACACTCCATGAGAACGCTAACACTAGGCCTTGCCAGTCAATAGGGTCGGTGGAAATAAACGCAAGCTTATTCTCAATCCCGGCTTGGAGAGCCGCGACCGGGTTCTTAGTGTCCATGCTAGTAAGGTCAACTATAGCACCTCATGTTAGCTTGGTTCAACTCGACCAGCAGCGAGACACGTACATTAGCTCTCCAACGATAATCCCTTGAACGAGGGAAGTGGTGGTCGAGTCTACTGGACTTTTTGAGCCACGTATATCGTTTTGTCACGTGCGGGCGCCTACAACGTGGCGCCCGATGCGATTGGCCAGGCCCTGTTCGGAATTCCCATTCAAGGGCTGAAATATTTGCTCAAGGTCTTGTATTGACGCAGCAAAACAGCAGCTCTACGTTTAGTGAATTCACAACCAGATCTATTACAAGATTGTCCAAGAAGTAGTAGTGATCGCCCAAACACAGGTCTCGCGGCTGATATCGAAAACACACCCGATTTAAGACCTCGTTTTCTTGTCCCAGCTATAAGGAATCATTCACATCAGTACCACCAAAAGATAATGTGCTTATAGTACCCACAGATCCAAGAAAAGCTTCCACAGAATCGAAAACATAAGTCCTTGAAGCCCATTGGCCAAAATCCTCGTCTTAAGTCCACGCCCGAACAATCCGCCAATGCCGTCAGTTAGAACCACGGCGCGCGCAGCCTCAGCTAAGTTATATATTAGTGGGATGAACGAGCCTAAAAATACTACCAGGCTCACAATATGAAATACGAGTGTCATTGACTTGGCGGTATGTCTTCACCACTCGAAGAGAGTTGGACACTGTATCCGACACAGCTGACGCACAGAAGCCAATAAAAGCCAAACGAAGGAGCCACGGGAAAAGAGGGTGTTTAGGAGGTTCGGTGATAACTTCAGTCAAGTAGTTGTACTGTTCGAGAGTTCTTTCAGTAAGTCGATACAATACTGAACGAGATTACTACATACCGTAGCAAACCAAGGATAATGCCCCACGAATGTCGCGGCAGCGGTAGCAAGTGCACCCCACCACAACGAAGTAATCCCGTGTGTCTTGACACGTTGGCGCAAAAGGGCAGTTCCTCGAGCGCCTTGAGCTTGAAGCGTCGTCTTGAGGGTGTCGATTGGGGTGAGTAGGATTCGGAAAGCAGCAGCACTAGAGGACCATCGTAAGTATGTCTTCGCGGAAGGAATAAGATACCTACCAGGCAGACGCAAAGATCGTCTTGATAGGCGCAGGAAGCTTGGAGAGGTATGAATTAGACTGAAGGAGCGCGAGGATACCAACATTGGCCGCCGTGTCGCCAAACCTCGAAACAGGTCCTGCAAGGCGTTATATTAGGCAAAGCTTCAAAACACCGAGGGAGAATATTTAACCTTGGACAAGGGCAGCTCCAACACCTCGATAATATCGCCTTACTCCTCCGTCTTGATACAACGTGCGCGTAGCGGTGGTAAAGGAAGTTCCGAACCGATATTGATAGTTCATAATCGTCCGAAGCGGCTGGATTCGCGAGAAAGATTAGTCTTTTCTGAGAATTGACAAGTTGATGACGCAATACATACCATAAGTGTTGCAACTTGAAGTACCATCGCTGTAATTAATCAAAATTAAACCGGCAACCGAGTTCGCACGATATCATTACATACCAGCCGCGCCACTCAGGCCGCCACCAAGAGCTTTCTTCAGCGCTCCTTTCAGATCAAACTGAATGATAAAAGTAAATTCTTTTAGCTAATCATCTCACTATGACGATATTGAAACGCTTTACCTCAACATCGTCTGCATCGATCCATCCTTTAATAAAAAGCGCAAGCACTAGAATGCCAAATACTGCCCAAAATATTCTCCAGGCATACCAACCCCATGTACGGGGCTTCTGCTCAACATCGGGCGCTACACCGTCGCCACTAGGTGGTAGTAGAGGAGCTCGCTCATCGGTAGAAGGATAGTCAGCACCATCCAACTGGCGGTCTCCACTCTCGACATCGTTGGGAGGGGGCATCCTGAGGTCCGAGCCTGAGGTGGTAGAGCGCAAGAGGAATCTCGGGGTTACGCATGTCGTGGGTCAGTCAGCACGGATCTGGGCGCTAAAAGCCGAGCAGTGAATCAAATCTAGAGTCATACAATTTAGATAAGATAAGATAATAAAAAGCTAAAAACATCTTGCGAACCGCCATCACATCCTCCCATCCACCCTTCTTGAAAAATCCTCAAATATTCCCAACACTGCAAGATGGGCTAAGGGCTTAAAAACAATATAGGCAAGGCGGCTTACACGAATACAAGATAGCCTAGTGGCTGTGCAGTGACGTCCGTGGCTGCCAAAGGCGAACTAGGAGGATCAATATGTCGCTTGGGCTACTGTATTATCTACACGTTACGTCTTCTGGTGCACGCCTTGCTTCCACCAACCACCATCGCGTCCCTGCCCAAGCGGTTTGCATCACGGACTACCATGGCTCTACTGCAGGTTGCTGAAATCGCCACCCTGATTTGCGGCTTCAGCGATGCCTCAGACTGTGCCCGACTCTCTCGCGTGTCTCACCTCTTGTTTGACGTCACTATGCCATTCATCTGGGAACACGTAGATGGGGCAAAGAACTTGCTAGCGCTGCTTGCGCCGATCTATGAGTCACCTAGTGCTAAGAAAATTGTGAGCTCACGAATATTTTCGCAATCAAACAAATCTTCTCGTCTAAACTTGACTCCAACAGATCCTAAAGGAGAAAGCCAACAAACCTGACGCTTTTTCTCGCTTCGACTTTTACGCTCCTCACGTAAAAAGTTTGGATGTATACGGTCACAAGAAGTCCAGCCTCAGTATTGACGGATGGCCTGTCTTGATTTCTCGCGCTCAACTACGCCCGCTTCTACCAAAGTTGGAAAACCTCATAATCAAGGCCGGAAACCACCCCGACGGCGCCAACCAACCATTCTGGATGGCTGCGTTTGCGTCGCCCACTCTGACTGTGCTCTCCATTCATCCACCTACTTACTCGCCGCTGTCTCCGATCATACCCCATCGTGCAGCGGCGTTTATGATGCACTTCCTCATGCGTTCTCGCCCCAAACTCAAACGACTGGACCTATTTCCGTCACGAGAAGCAGACAAGCACATTGGGGACGGAGGAAAGATCTTGCGACCGTTTTTGCCTGGCAAGACTCTAGAGTTCTACCAATACTTGGCTGGATCCACTACTCTTACTCACTTAAGCGGAACTTTTGCTTGGTTCGAGAAGAAAGCCGTTCTTATTCTAGCTCGGCTGCCTAATCTCGAAAGCATCTCTATTTACCTTGACGAGGATGACACCGGCCCATACGTAGATCTAAATTCAATACTATCGGACGACTCTTTCCCCGCCCTACGAGAACTTACTCTAGACAGAGCTCATATCTTCCAAGCCTTGAGAGTAATGCGCGCTGAACGGCTCGTTGGACGACTCACAACGCTACGTCTTGGCATTGAAGATGAAACATTTGGGTTCGATAACATCTACGGCGTTTGGGAAACTGAAGATTATCGCTTCCAAGATCTGTTCGCAAAAGTCACCCGCCTCAACCATCTCGAAGTTACAGTTTACGAGCCGGACGTACTTCTCCCATTTGACCAGTATATCTTGTGGCAACTATTAGAGCTTCCTATCCAGACTATGAAGCTTCACGGAGTCCGCCTTGACGACGTCGAACTTGTAACTGAAGAGATAGACGTTGCATGGCCCAATCTCACCGACTTGCGGATACCCGATTACCCCGTGACGCTGTATGATACATCGGATTTTGCTCAGATGTCGGGCCTGCGCTACCTCGAGGTGCAGCTAGATCTTCGCAATCCGAAAGAGTGGACACTCTTCCGCGAACTCCAACCTATCAAGTCTCTTGAGGTCATCAGATCTAGCGCAGGCGGTCATATGTGCTCAACCGCGGAGGAGATGGAATTTATTGCGCGGTAAGTGGACTTGTACCGAAAGTGTGAATGCGAGACTAAATCACTATTTGCAGTACGTTACTCGATCACTGGCCTGAGTTGAAACGAATCGAATGGGACACAACTGATCTCGCTACTGTCAAACTCGCTCGGCAACTGAACAACCAGATAACTTTAGTTCGACAATCCAGTACTTCCTCAGGCAGTGTTTCAAAAGAGGCTTGACTATATTAGTTTTTTGACACACCTTTGATCACGCATACACACAACCCAAATGCAGTGGGCCGCAAATCAAATGGGACATGTGACCCACTTATAGCAAGGCGAGCGCGACGTGCGAGGGAGAAGAAATACCGCATATGCATGTTAATAGAATATAAAGCTGTCTACACAAGGAGTACACACACAAAATCTCAGCAAAATCTATACACTACACCATGAGCTACCATTTGGGTACTGCCAAAGGCTGTCTCATTTGTTTTGCCAAATTTGCTAGGCCCAGCAGATATGGGCTCAATCCCCCATTTCCTGGTCAATTTTGCTAAAACAAGATGTGCAAAGTATCCAGGTATTATTTTAAGATTATATCCACGGCCCATGAGGCTGTTCGGAGGGCTTACCATGGAGATATGAGTCAATGAACATACTAAGATTATCCCCTCGTCCCATGTTTTACGGTACTTTAGGCAGTCTAGTCACAACTGACGGCTCTTGTGGACTCTACAATACTCTATCATGTAGATACACACACTTGGGAGAAGCTTTACAGAGCATATAGGAGCGAAAATCCAAATGAAAATCTAATTTTTATTTCCTAGTTTTTCTCATGCAGCTGTTGTAGCATATATCGGCTCATTGATCAGACTAATCGTTCTAATACAGACACACTCCGAGCATATCCCTATCGCAAATACATTTTCAGCCCGCTCAGCTGGTATCGAGATGGGCCAACAACCTGTCAAGAGCTAACGTGCCTCTCAAGATTGGCACCTCAAGTCAAGCTTCGGCCGGTCAACAAACGGCCTTGTAGATGATCTGAACCAAGGATCATTGGAGGCCTTTGACGACGGTCAAATAAACAACTTACCGCTGGCGCTGTAGTGTGAGTTGAGGTGTGAGTTGAGGTGAATCTGCATGCTCATTAGTATTAACAAAACAAGCGCCGAATCCACACATACCCGCAAGGCGCCTGGCCGCCGGAACACCCGTTGACAATATGTGCAACGGCGACGTGTAACTGCACCAGGTGAGTAGTTGCGCTCCCCCTGAATGACCTCGGTCTTTTCTTTCTGTAATAGTGGCTGAAGGCCTAATAGCCAATCCGATTCAATGAGTGGCTCAAGGTGAGCTAAATCAAAAGTCAATGAAATCTCTGGGTGACGGTCATATAAATAACTTACGCTTGGCACCAAAGTGCTCGTTAAGGTGGTCCTGCGTACCCTCATCAGTACTAGTAAGATAAGCGTACAAGCCACATATACCTTCAAGCTTTCTGGCTGATGAAACACCATTTGGCAATGTTCGCCACGATGACGACGATCGAGTTCATCGGGTGCGTGGTTGCACCCCTGCTGGATGATCTTGACTTCTTCTCTCCATATATGCTGGATAGCCTCGGCTTCCTCTCTCCTTGCCTGCTGGATAACGTCCGGGTTATGCTCATCCCCGCAGCTGTGTTCATTGTTCGCATGGCCATACGCTAGCAAGCAGAGCAGCTCACAATAGGAGCACTGAGCGGAGCAGATACGAGCTGCCGCATACATTTCAAGCGTTATGTTATCCAGCTCGGTGAAAAGGTCATAGACATCCCGGTTTTTTGGAGAAAAGTGTGCGACGTTGATGGTTATCCAATGGCGCACATGTTGTATGCGCTAAACTCTTGTAAATCAGATCTTGCAGGGTGTTTGCGTACGCAAGCTCAAGACTTGATTGTCTAGTGTCAATGGCTGAAGCATGCAGCTTCACCAGCTGTCGTATCAACGCTTCAGAGCTAGGCCCTACGGCAATTCTGAAAGTAAAGAAGATCATAGTCACATCACTGGGAGGCAAATATTCATCGGTGTCCAAATTCTAACCGAACATCATTAGACCTAAAATGGACCATAAACAGTGAGTGATGACAGACCTTCAATGGTCCTGACGGTGTGTGACCATAGCACAATGCATGTGGCAGCTGTTTGTAGAGCTGCTGAATACGTTCTATTGTTACAGCTCCTGTATATAGATATATTGGAGAGCGTTCATTTCGGGAGATTCTTCGACTTACGATCTAACAGATTCCAATCCGCAGCTTTCGGGCGCATCTCCGGTCGCCGGCCCCAGCACTGGGTTAGGAGGCGCCACCACTCCCTGTGGCGAAACGACTCTACCTCGAGCCTCTTGGGTCGATCTGGGGTAGCGTTCTTGAATGAGACTGCATACATCACTTTCATGTCATCGCTAAGGTGAGGAAAGGGAAATTCGCCTGTCAAGATTTCCTAAGCTAAAATATGGATTATCTGTCGAGTGGAACCCTACAAACCCACTTACAACAAAGGTCTACAAGCAATTACGGAATGATATGAGCCACATGCGTAAGCGTCAAGCATAGACGCACCATAGCCAAGGCATAAACATCTGCCTCGAAGCTTCTATCCGTCGAGGTCTCGATCAGCTCAGGTGCCTGAAATGCTCGAGGTCAACGAAGCCCCGTGCTGGTCCAAGTAGCTTGTAACATACCATCCATCGGGTAGATCCACCACCAGTAGTCGATGTGGCACTAAATAGAATGTGTGATCTTTTTAAAATACTAAGCCCAAAGTCTGTGAGCTTGGCTACTCCATCGGACCCAATTAGAACATTTTGCTATCAATGAGGGCAAACTGTTAGTGTTGTAAAGATTTGAAGCATCAGGCGTACCGCTTTCAAGTCGCCGAAGATCTGTTGAACAATGCTTGGAATTTAGACTATTATATCAGATAAGATGCTGTTGTGTTACATACAACTTGGTTTGCATGCAGATATGCTAGACCATCCGCCACTTGGAGACACTATACAAGAGTTGTAACCAACAACGTACTTAAGCGCTAATGCAAACGACATACCAGATCCATTCTGTCTGCCTCTGGAAAATCACTGATGAATTTGTAGAAGTTTCCGGGCTCGATCCAGGGTGATATCATCGCGATGTGGCCCTGAAACACCGCCATACCCAGCAACTCAGCGATGTTAGGGTGCCTAAGTGTAAACCACGTATAAAGCTCTCGCGCTATACGCTACTCCACGTAGTATGCACGAGTACATTCAATGCTTCAGCAAAAGAATGAAATTATAGCCTCAGACCTTGAACGACTTGTCGCCTTTTGATGTGTCAATTGACTGGTCTCCTCTGCTGATCTTGATCGCCACACGACCTCCGTTGACGAGTACACCTGCATGGATGTCACCCTGACCCCCGCCGTTAACCCTCCATCGAGTACAGTTTGCTAGGTCGAGGTGCTCAGTGATATCGGGACAACCATGTTGGGAAAGGAGACTGATGATTTCTGCAATCGTCTGTTTCCGTGGAGAGGACGTTCAGGTGGATTATAATAGTGAAGCTGAAAATTCCAACCGTTTGGGAGGTGATAGTCGGTATACTCATTTCCATATTGCCGATATGGAAACGGTCCTCGAGCTAGTTGTGGTTACTAGCTGCCAACACCAAGTAGATAATATCTCGAGAGCAAAAATAGTGTTAAGCGTCGCAAATCATTAAGTGGAGGTGAGAGTTTAGATATCCACCTCGGGAAAAGATCTGATTCTCAAATGTAAACGGCTGGATAGGAATTTGTTGTGGGCGCTGGGTGAGCGATGGGGCGCTAGTTGGGGACGATAGGTTGCCAATCAGAGTCATACAGCACGTAAGCGCCGGTGTGGCTGTTCAGTCACCAGTGTGCTCGACCGACGACTACGGTACACTGAACGTGGTCCCAATGGCAAGCAAAACGATATGGTTGGTGGAGAGATTTCATGACATAGGCATTTTAGCCCCGTAGCTAGCGCGGATCAAAGAATAGCAAGTGCGTAATGGCGACTAAATTGCAAAAGTGTCAATGAATGTCCTCTACTCAAAAGCAGGCGACATGCAAACAATACCCTCATGACGCGCAGTGCCTTGACGTGACAAGATCACTCGGCGACCTGTAGCTCATCCACCAGATAAACTCTAGGGAGTATCTCTACTCGCAATAGTAGGCACAGAGTGTAAGTACCTGCCATAATATGGGCTTTAATCAGCTATCGTAGGAGCCATTGTGGTCCCTATGTCATCGGCTCTTATCGAGCTCAGGGTGCGTATTACTTATTTGTCAAAGACAGAGGGCCACGTGCTCAATTTGAAATACATTTTACCTTGACCACCCCGCACTTCCTCCCGACCACCATCACCGCGCTCCCCTTATCTTTCCAGCCCGATCAGCAAAATGGGAATCTCATACTATGACGAAGTCGAGATCGAGGATATGGTCTGGGATGAACTCAAGGGTGTATATCATTACCCGTGCCCGTGTGGCGATCGGTTCGAAATTTCGAGGCAGCAGCTGGCGAATTATGAGGACGTTGCGACGTGCCCAAGTTGTAGTCTGATCATACGGGTTATATATGATCCGGTGAGTCATCTCGGGGCTTGTATTGGAGTTTCGATTGCTGACGCTATAGATTTCATAGCTCGATTTTGAAGACGAAGATCCGGAGGAAGAGGACGGCAATCCAGGGGAGGAAGAAGAGGGCACCGACGGCACCGACGACGAAGGCCGAGACGAAAAGTTTGAGGATGCCCTGGAGAACTTGAACTTGAACGACGAGCCCGCCGTCGTATCCCTAGTCGAGACCCGTGCATGACTCATTGTACACTATTGTATGTCCACCCCAATCCGTTCCTTGATTCGTCATTCCAACTTCACATCACAGCAGACCGAACATACATAATACAGGGTGATAACATGGATACAGCATATATCAGTCTCGAAACCCACACACCAGAATCGTCTATCCCCAAGTCTATCCGAAAGCAACTGTTTTATCCCAAACCTCAAAAGCACGAAAAAAGAAACGCTTATTTTGAACCTTGGTGATCCTTCCACTCGTTGTACTCGGTCGCCGGCGTAAATTGCGGCAAATACCATTCATCAATCGGGGTGGCGAGCACGGGCGTATCGTCTGTACCTCCGCTATGATAGCGCAAGTACTGCCACTCGGACCCGCTAGTGCTCGCTCTTTTTATCATTCGCGCTCTCACCGCTTCGGTCGGCGAGGCGTTTTCGATCGGAGACTCGACCGGGCTGGGGGTCTTGGGTATTCCACCGGGAGACATGGGTTTTCGGATTCCCAGTCCGGAGATTGCGTCCGTCAGCATGTGTACGTCCAGTTTGAGTCCAAAGGGTTTAAGAAGACTGTGCGACCAGGTCGGAGAGTCTGACTCTTGGGCGCGGGGAGTTTGGCTTCGGCATTGATCGGGGCCGGGACTGGGCGCGAGTCTCGGACTGGACGATGGACTCCCGCTGAAGGTCTGGAGCGGGATCGGGTCGTCGGGGAAGACTGGCCGAGGCTTGTACAGTTTACCAGACTTTGAGCGAGGCGTGGCTGGCGCTGGGGGTAGTAGCGGGAGATGATCTGGTGCAGGAGATGATTGGCGCGGGGCGGGTGATGGACGGATCAAAGGGGTCCGAATAGCCGATTCGAGGACTGCCGAGTCCATAAGACTTGGCTTGGAGTAATCGGACGAGGGAGGTGTTGATTTAGCAGGAGGTGTACTCGTTCGAATCGTAATAGGCGGCGTGCTTGTCCCCTCGTCGCTCGAACGCCGCGCATAGGAAATATCCCTAGCCGCAGCATGCAACTCCGCCAGCCCAAGTGGTCCATCCTCGTCCGCCTCTACAGCCAATATCGCCCGTCTCACGATATCTCGCAACTCCTCCATCGCGTGGTCCCGCTCGGACGACTCTGAATAGCACAACGAGTTGGACAGACTCGTGATCTCGGGTAACACCAAACTCGACTGGACCGAACCAAACTCGCGATCTTCCTCGTCCGGTTCAGCCATGCAGTACGAGCGGATAGATGGACTAGGCGAGCCAGAGGGGCGTGAAGACAATACGGGGGTATCGCATCGGAAATCCACAAGCGAGGCCGAATCTGAATTAGGAGAAGTCGAGAGAGAAGCTTCGGATACGCTCGACCACGCCGAATCGCATCGCGAATGTGAACTTCGGGATGGGTGGCTGCTTTGAGAGCTACTAGTGTCGATAGCCGTTTGTAGACCCACAGCATGAGCCAAAAACCGAAGGACATTGTCAACCTTTTCATCCGTAGAGCTGTACGAACCGCCATCAAATCAATACCCCACAGCATAAAACCAAAAGATAAATCACATCACACTCACAGATCAGAATTACACTTGGTACCCCACTCCACCGCCTTGTGCAGCGTATACTCAGTCGACGGACCTTTGACAGCATTCAACAAAATACGCGGATCCCAGACGGCCGTCTTGGCCGAAAACCACGACGTCCGATCGTTGATCAATCGACCGGGCTCAGCCGATTCCGCCAGGGTGCTCGAGGACGCAGAGGACGAAGAAGAGGGATAAGGCTGGTGCGGTCGCGTCGCCACATCTGCGGCGCGTACGACCGTCCCGCTCGGTTTGATGTCCGCCCATGAACGGTCGAACGCGGGTGTTTCGGCGGTGAATGGACGAGGGGATATGCAGGCTGTCATCTTTTGTTGTTGATGATGTGGGGAAAGTGAGATGAAAGTTTTGTAGTGTTGTGTGATTTTATATATGTAGGATTCGGTGATGGTCCTAGTGCGACATGCAGGACAGGGGTAACGGGATAAGCAGCTTGATCAATAACCGAGCGCCGGGCGACCTTGATGAGCTCTGGCCGGAGTGAAACGGTCCAAACGTCACACAGCGTAAGATCAAGATTCTAGAACAAAGTTACGTCGTGTCGACCACAGCAAAAGCGCCCCTCGAAACAGAGGTGACAAGACGATTTTTGAAAACGGGGGTGGCAAACGAGTGAAAGCAGCGACTGGATATATAACTTCTTAACTCCACTCGCTTTTTAGGATTAGGGTGGCGAATGGAAAGCCTTGTGGCTGATCTGGCTTACACTTTTCGTCGACCTTTTGCGCGAGGCTCGGGCGGTGGTCGAGACAGAGGAGCCCAGTTGCGGAAAACACGTGTCTATATGAGCTTATGTCAGAACTTGTCTTTTTCTTCTTGGGACCCAAATGAAATTCGATCTGGGCTCTGTGGCGGCGGGTCTGGTTTGCCATCTTAGGGGCGCTGGGTCCAAGCAAAGGTTGTGTTGTGTCTTTGGTATGCAGGTCCAAGTCGAGTTGGGATTGGCCTAAACGTCTTCCTGTCGCTGGTCTGACGCGCCCGGGTTTAGCCAACACAACCAACGTTGGGTATAGCACATCCATCAAATACCAAGAAAGGAACCACAGACAGACATGTACGACGGAGAGCACAAACTGTACAACAACAGTAACAGCTTGCAACAAAGGATAGGAGAAAGAGTACTAAGATCGTATAGAGCGTAGCGAGCAAAGCAAAGAACACAATTCGTAAAAGATATCCAGTTATATCTAACAAGCCAAACAAATCAGAACAAACGTCATACACTCGAACGATAAACGACAACTCACCAAGCTCAACTCGAGCGTCCACACCCGCCTCGCCCAAAGCTTGACCAAATGTTGAGGCGAGCTCTTTGTGGGCGGTAAAACGGCCTCGGCACCGTCCCACCAGCATTTGCGCTAAACCCGATTCATATAAGCCGACGCGCGTCAAACAAAGATAAAGGTGGATACGCACCGCAGGTTTACGCCAGAACAAAAGTAGCTTTTGCGCAGTCGCCATTTGCTGTTGGTCGATACTTGCTGCGCCGCCATCTGCGTAAATCAGGATTAGCACAGAGTGTAAAGCATGATGGGAGGGTGAGGGACTCACCGCCCGGATGGTTGATACCCGTCTTGAGCAACACGAGCGCGATCGAGGAGATACAGCACCGCGACGGTTCAAGCGCACGATATCCCCACGTATCATCCCGATTAAACCCACTCATACAAAGCATATCAATAAGATGCTGCTCCGCAACGTTGTTCTCCTTGTTCACGTTCCGCTGCAACGCCGTGAAAATATGTTTCTTCTCCAACAGCTGCGTCCCGCTCTCTCGCTTCATATCCAACAACACCTGGTTCGCGATCCCGTGCTCGTCCGTCTTTGCACCGCTCTTTCCGCCGTCATCGGGCGGAATGACGAAATACTCGAGTTCTTCGCGGAGGACGATGATCGCTTGTTTCGTCAAGAGCGGGTTTTGGGATGGGGACCCAAAGTCGATTTGGCCTGGGTGAGAGGGGGCTGCGGGACCGTCGAGGAGAGATTGTTGAGCGGCGAGGAGGCCCGGTTGGGTCGATGTACCATAGAACCGGTCTTGAGAAACTCGGAAGAATTCGAGTACGTAGGCAAAACAATCCGGATCGAACTATACCACACCCACACCTCATCATCAGCCAAAAATAACTTACAAAAAAAACGAAGGAAACCTACATCAACGATATAAACATCTTCACCCTCCTCTTCGTCATACCCACTAGCAGACCCCGCCACGCTCTGTCGACTCAACACAAGTCCGTTTGGGAACAAGCACAACAGGACCGACTCGGGGAGATTCATAATCTTCTCGCGGTCGACCGAGAACCGGACCCCGCGCAAGTCGAGTTGGAGGCGCGCGAGGAGTTGGGGTTGGCCCCCCGAGCCTGTGAGGTTGAGTCCTCCAGTATGTGTTTGGGAGACTTGGGTGATGGGGGAAGATGATGTTGCCATTGTGCTCTCTGTTTAAGGATGGGGAAGGAAAGAGGTGGGTAGGGAGAGAGGAAAACGAAAAAGGGGGATGAGAAAGGGGGATGTGGGGAGATGGCCTGGCTCGGTCAAGGGAGCAAAAGAGAGAGGGAACGTAACGAGTTCGAGCACGAGGCCTTGTTGCCTGGTGGGTCGTGGTCGGCAAGAACCAGAAGTGGGAGGGTGTTGACTGCACGTGTTGTGGTGGGTGTTGGAACTCGGGCGCTTATCCCCTTTCCCTGCGACGTCGTAAACTAAATTGCCCATCATCATAGGTGTGACGTAAGCTCAATATGTGAGAAGAAAGACGAGAGGATACATAAGTTACAAGTCTACTAACTAGTTAGGTATACAGAGCCCGTTGTGCAGAAGAGACATGATACAAATCCCGAGAAGCATCATTAGAGAAGAGAAAGGAAAGAGATACTCTCAACATAACCCCAGTTCACGATTAAACACCGCACCCCACGCCATGACGAAATACACCAGTGCACACGGAAGCGCGCATTTGAGCGCGACGTCTCCCCAGTCCCATTTCCGGCCGTATATAACCCTCTGGCCGCGCTCAATAGGTCCGAGGTTACTCGTCGCCCATAGCTGAATCGCACGACTCACGCAAGTCGTAGTACCGACGACTGCCCAGCACGCTGCAGGCCGTTTATCATGGTCGAGAACGGAAAGTGTGATATGCGTTGCGGGCCAGCAGATCGCTTGGAGCGCTAATAGTCGAACAAGGGTGGATAAGAGTGGGTAATACGCGATCCAGCGTTGGAGAAGTCCACAAGTGAGGAACCAGCATTGGAAACCTGTCAAAACACTCTATCATCCACTCCAATAAGCTTCCGTCCAAAGATAACTGAATGATCATCAACTCACCCAGCACGCAGCAACCCCAAAATCAATCCGGGTATGACGAGTCCCCTCGGGCGGATGCACCACATGATGCACATGAATAACCGTCCCAATCGCAGCAGGAACAATCGCCAACAGCCTAAACGATAACATCAGCAGTGGTATAAGCCTCGTCATCAACGGCGTCGCTGAAGGCTGGTGGTGCATCGGGCCTCTGGCCGTCGGCAACACGCGGGGCTGCATTAACAAGATCAATTGGTCAGCCTCTTCTGTTCGCTCGACGAAAAGGATTAAAATTCACCGGTCCTTCACGTTCCGTCTCTGTCTCTGTAACATTCCCCCGTCCGACATGGGTCCTCGACCGTATCCTGCCTATGGATCCCGACCCATGATGAATCCGGCGCTCCATAACAATCAAGTCTTGCTCTCCATCACTATCATCCACATCCATCCTTCTCGGTCCAATACTCAAATACCCGGGCGCAGCAGCAGAACTGAAAAACGGCGCAGTCGGACTCGAAGGCCCCGCACTAGTAGAGGACGAGACGCGAGGAAAAGGACTAGCGCCAGTCAACGAATTATGACCAGTCGTAAAATTATTATACGGCGTCTGTACCGGACTAGCAGCAGCAGCAAGGGCCTCTCGACTATTCCTCCTATCCGTCCGAGCAAAAGAAGGAGCCGGAGAGCCGTATGTCGGGAGATGTGGATGGGACGAGGACCTGGAGCGGATGCAAATCGGAGCCGCGCCCGGCGTCGGCGCAAACTGTGGGGACGCAACTGCAACCGGGGAAGTCGTATTCGAACGAGAGCGCGTACGTTGGTACGTCGGCCTCTGCGTCAACCGAGGCGAGAGGGCAGAAACAGACGCCAAGGATGCGAAACTAGCGCTCGGACTTGGAGGACACGATCGGCGCTGGTTGTGGTTGTGCACTGGACTGGCAGAGGGTCGGATTGGAGGAGGCAGTCTCCCCACTGGACTCGGTGCTCGACTGCTCCTTCTCGACCGCGGTGGACTGCTCATCGGGGATTTTTGACCAATTGTGTCCGAGTCTCGTCGAGGATATTGAAGAGACTGCAAGTTGCCAGACGAATGATGGAGGGAAGTAAACGCCAAATTACCCGCACTCGACAGCCTAGACGACGACCGTTTACGAACATATAACCCGTCCGGACCAGCAGCTTCGTCCATAGTATCAAGCGCAGTAGATATATACACGCAAAACTGAGGTCGTGCGCAAGAGGTAGCCAGTTGGGAGGACATCATATGATCTAGTTGTGCTGGTCCCTATGACGCTTTTGCCCAGTGTTTATACCACTCGACGGTCCAAGCCGGGGTTAACCGCACGTTCATCTCAGCCCCCATCTCATCCCGCCGGAAAGACATTTCGTATGATCTTGGTATGATCGATCCCAGTATGTACCCTCGGTCCGAACGGCGAAATCCATGATGGAGCTGGGATGAAAAAACACCCCGGTCCCCGCGCCACTCCATTCAACACCGCACAAATTCTCTATAGAACCAAGTGGCCGCGCCCCCTCGTTGCTATTCGGCCTTCATCGGATCCACAAGGAACGAAAACGTGTCGACGCAAGTTAATTAGTTATCCATGTGTCTCCACCCCGCTCTTTTACGCACCCTCTTAGAAGATCCATTCAAGTGCAACGCAGATAATCCTACGTCCTAGGGCGCAGATCAGCATAAATACCCAGGGCCACACCTCCTTCTGATAAGTGAATGCGTAACATCCTGTTTATCAAGATCGATCAGCGAGCCCTCTCTATTTTCTGATACGACAAATTTGACTTGACGTTTATTGCAGATCACTCTATACAATCTTAGGGAGGAGATTCTTTTCGGCGTTGCGCATGTATCGAGCGCAATGATTGAATTGCAGATCCTTTTTTCTTTTGCCTCGGCCGTGTTTGCTCTATTCAAACAGCGGAGAGTGATCTGGAAGTCGAAGGTGGAGGTGGAGGATGGTGGGTAATGATAGATACTATATGCGGTAATATACAAAATGTATTTGAAAAACGCGATTGGAAGGGCACGTTTCAGTTGAGTGGGTGTATGCGACAGATGGAAGGGCGAAGATACGTATCCGCTACGGCCTGGAAGTGGCTTGCTTTAGGTTCATGTTCGACATGAAAGGAGGGCGTCGACGTGGATTGTCGCGTGTCGACTAAGGACTATCATTAGGGGTATTTGAAGCAGCAATTCTCGGCCAAATAA
>WSTH01000969.1:0-15894 GCA_019616345.1 Ceratobasidium sp. 395
CGTCAGAAAGGCCGACTCGAGCTGGATTCAGCAAAACCAGCTAAATTCACTCGAAACCTTTAGAATTGAGGGCGCCCTGTATTCCGCCAAATTTGAAATTATGGGTACAGACGAGCGCTCATTGTCATTGTTTGCTCTACCCAACAGATGGTATGTTATACTTGATTTCACGTAACCTCATGTTTAGAGCATCTCCTGACCTCTTTTCATTGCATAGCACAGATCTCGTAGCCACAGTTTAGACCCCCATCCGGAGTAGGGTGCGGTTAGAAAAGGGACAGACCCTATATATAGTAATTTCCTGACATTTGACTGGCTTGTATCTTGTCTCCCTTGCAGGCTGGGGGCTTCATACTTCGTACACCACCCAGGTGGACATTTCTTGGACATACCGTCTGGTTTGCTAACCTCAATAATTTACGGTAACGGATACATCAGAGCCTGGACCCTTTTCTAACCGCACCCTAATCCGGAGGTCAGCTTCAGCCAGGGCCTCGCCGTCGACGCGCCAGCCTCTCCCTCTACGATGTCTGCCCCCATGCCTAGCGAGCACCGCGCATACCGCGCCTCCCCGCTGACAAGCTCCCCTGACCCCCGCCGGCAGCCGCCGGCCCGACTCGACTCTAGATACGAATCCGACCTTCTCGACGACTACCGCCCCGACTTTGACCGCTCTCCGCTCTCCTATGCCTCCCAGCCCGTCGGCCAACCTTCGCCCCACCTCGCTACGGCCGAAGACTTTCTCTCCTCCGGCCGCTTTGGCGCAAGCCCCGCGTTCTTCGTCCAGCCGCCGACGCGCAGCAACACGTCCCTGTTCCCCCCGCTCGAGTCCTTCCGCTACACCCACTGGAAGCCCGCCTCGCCTGGCTCCTCTGTCGACGAACATCACCTGGCCGGCGACCCCAATGATCGACTCTCTGGCCGCCACTCCCGCAACCGCTCGCGCGCATCCCTCACCTCTTCGTCTCACTCCCCGGGCCTCTCCACCTCCCACCGAACTGGTACCTCTGTGTCCTCCGCCTTCTCCGAAGACCTTGCCGAGTTCTCGCCCGGTCCCAACAATTTCGACAATGTCCGGTTCGTCGACAGCCCGTGGGGCGACTTCCACATACCCAACTCTGCGGGCTCTGCTTCCGGTGGACCCGAGGTCGGATCTGGCGTGCTTTCGCCACATACCAAGCTCCAGAGCCCGCCCACGATCATCATCACCGGCGATCAGTCTAATGCCGGGTTCGACCACAGGTCGCTCTTTGACACGAGCCAGTCCGATCTCGCATCTCGCTCTCTCGGTCTCATTCCCGACACGACAGTCACACCCCCTACCAATCAGCCCAGGCTTGGTTTTCAGGAGACCCTTCGCCAACAGGTGGCGCAGAGGCGAGCGGCATGTGAGTTACTATTCCATTTTTCTGAGCGCGTATCCTTCGTCCTTTCTTGTCCGCGAACCGCTTATAAGCGTCCATCCAATTTCTCGCCACACTAATTATTTACTTGTACTGATATCGCCTTTATTCAGCTCCTCTCCTCTTCGGGTCCCAGTCATCCGATACCAGTGGTTCGCGAGCCCAATCCCCTCCAAACGTGCCCGACAACTCGACCCAGCAGGTTCCTTGGGCCGTTCTGTGCCAAGATCTTGTCCAGCCGCCGATGCGACCGACATCTCCTGTCCCGCTTATGTCCAATTCCAATATCTTCCCGAGCATAAGTGGTGTACGCCCAGCCATTGGCGCGATCCCATCTGGCGCGTCCAACCTCGGTATATATACCACTCGCACTCGGAGCCACAACGAACCTCCATCCAGCCAGTGGGGTGCCTCTCTCCCGCCGGCCATCCGCCCGAGCCCAGCGCACGGTCAAGGCAACGCTAGTGGTTTAACACCCGTGGCGCTTCCATTGGTTAACCCGAACATCCTCTCTGGGCGTGTCCCGGACGTAAGCATCGGCCCATTGAGCGGCTCGCTCTCGGACAACGCCATCGACCCGATGCTCGGCGGGCTCGGTCCTCCATCCGGCCAGCGAGCACGCTCGGTCGACGAGGGCAATAGCCGCCGAGGCCATCAAATCATTCGGAACGAAGACGTGTCCTCGTCATTCCGCGCCCATGAGCTCGACCAAAACAGACAACTGTACACCATGCCTGACGAGTCGCTCGCTCCACCATCGACGTCTGTCCATTCAAGTGTACTGACCGATATGAACGAGGCTGGAGTCGGCCCCAGACGCCGAGGCCGTGAACGATCCAGCAGCGGTTCTCGCCGTGCGAGTCCGTATTATAGTCCACATGCGAGCCCTCGATTGCTACCGGGCGACGACAAAGCGAGTTGACCGAGGCGAACATGCTGGACAGTGAGGTTGTGCAATGACTTTAACTTGGCACTTGTGATTTTCAATATTCTTTTTGCTCGCTCTTCGGGGTTGTCAGAATGTGAATACAGTACCTTGCTCCAACTGTTCTTCCCCCACGTATGTCTTGCGAGACCTTTCCGCGACCTCGCCTCCAATAATATCACAAATGTGTTGCCTCAACCCTAGTCTCTCTAATCAAAGCCTAGGCGACAAATCAATAAACGCCGTGCTCCCAGAAAGGGATACCAGACTACTAGCCTCCATGCAGTCAAGTCCTCCATTTATCATGACGTCATCACCCAGTGATTAATTAATGCACAGACCCTGACAGATCGGATCCAGTCTACGTCATGCACGTGCACGAAAACCTAGCTGTTCACCAACTTGGCCGCGCTCACTCTTACGTTGCCCCAGTCATAAATCAACACCCAAGCCCATCACTCTGACAGTCTCCCATGCCTAGTATGTATCATCTCACAGGGACGAGACTCCGGATAGACTCAGTGCCAAAACAACGCCAAAAAGCAATCAGTGCTCGCGTATGGTGCTCACTGAAGAAGGCATTGCCAAGGTTTATCTTCTATTCTAATTTAATTTTGATAATCTAAAGCTGATTGAGGCACATATCAATTATTCCCTTACTTTCGGTCCACTACTCTACTAATAACTTGCTCCTCGGGTAATCGGCGACATAGGGCTGGGAAACGGAGAAGATGCCAGTACCACGTAGTGCGTCTGATTGCTTTGTCTAATCACCTACCGTGCGACTGACAATTTTATCTTTGTTTTCCAGTACCGTGCCTGACCCTGAAGTGGAACGTGACCGGGAAGTGGGATGGTTGAGTCTCCACCAGAACCAGCTCGATTTACGAGCTGCAAAATTGTATAACTAGCGCATATATAGAGAGGTGACACATGCAGACAAAAAGCATGGAATAAATCGCTCGAGAATTAGTCGACAGGGGGGGTTTTCAGATTCAGAGGCTGAGTCCAAGCCAAAAAAGTTTTAGTCGAGTCAAATCTCCTCGCACAACTGATCCAAGACCTTAGCAATATCATTTGGAGACTTTTTATACTAGTTCTCTTCTTGTTAGAGGGCACTTTAGCATAGTTAATAAGCTGTACAAGTTAAATAGGCAGGTGATAACGTTGTGCCAGGTAACACCTCTTAGCGGATTCTCATCCGGCATCCTCGTTGAGTGCTTGTTTCGCCCTCTAAGCCATGTATTTCTCTTTTCGAATGTCTGGTTGGCTTTACAGATTTGTTTTGGGGCACCCTACTGCCTATCACTGTCTTCGTAAGGTGTGCCTAGTTCTCGTACATCCCCTATCACTAGTGCAAGCACTTTCCCGCTTCTCTTTTAGATAGACTAGTTGTCTGTGTGATAGAACTGCATGAATTTAATATAAGCTCATTAATGAAGCTAATTTAGCGGCTACATGTAAGCATCGCAAGGAGAATGAGGGGATTGGTCCCGCGTCCCACTTCCCGGTCAAATAGTTGAATTCTACCCAAAACTTAATTGCCACATATCTCACCCGCCAACTTAACAAAGTAGCTCAAAATTTCTGCTGCTATCTCACGTTATCCTGCTCTACAAGCTCGCTATAAAAATTTACGCATTAAGAGGGCCTGACAAGAGCGACACCAGCCCATCCGAAATCCGTCCCACTTCGGGGTCAGGCACGGTAATGCACAGCAGCATTTTGATGCCCGACGGTACGGTTTTGATCGTTAACGGCGCTCAAACCGGAACGGCTGGGTACGGCAACGTCCCAGACCAAATCGGCCAGTTGAATGCGGACAACCCAGCGTTGCAGCCTGTGATCCATGATCCCAAAGCGCCAGCTGGTCTACTATCGACAAGTTGGCTGATCAAGTGTGCAGATCGCCGTTGGCCGACGACTCCATTATGATCGCTGGATCCAACCCGAACCTGAATTTTGAGACTCGGAAGTATCCTACCGAGTATCGCGTTGAGATATTATCTCCGGTATAGTTACTTTATTAGGTTATGGTATCATTACTCATCATTTATGTAGCCCAGCGTATTGAATAAGCTCCGTCCGGTGATTACAGCAGCCGAGGAAACCCTCCACTACGGGCGTACTATGAGAGTTATGGTTAAGCTGCCGCCTGAGATTCGCGCAGGTGGTTTGTCCGACATATCAGTTTCCGTTATGGACTTTGGGTTCTCGACTCACGGTGTGCAAATGGACCAACGGATCGAGATCCTTAACTCCAAGGCGCTTTCACGTGGGTTGGTTGGGGGTCTCATGCTTATCGTTGAAGCCCGGCCCAATGCTCATGGTGCGTCTAATTTCATTGGCCGTGAAACCCATGTTGAAAGACTTGGTAGTCTATCCCCCTGGCCCCGGCTTTCTCTGTGTTTCGGTAGACGGCAAACACTCTGTCATGAAAAAGATCATGATCGGGGATGGGCTAAGCCCACCGGTGGATGAAGGTACTATTGCCAAGTGAGTTCATTCTTACTTTATCATTGAAAAGCCTACTGAAGTTGTTTGTTAAAGTATGCTTGCTCATCAACCTGGCTCGAACGAAGGATTTAGACTTATTCTGCTTTTGGACAGTTTCTTTTCCTGTTTTTTATTTATCACTTAAACACGCTCCTCTAATTTTTGTTGTTTGAAAAGTATAACCTCATTTATATAGCACTTTATAAGGTGCTCTCAGATAAGATTCTGTATGCAATCTATTTCGTTTCTCGTAGTTTGCTCTCGTCCTAGTGATTTGAGAGCTTGGCAGTTCGATTGTGTCCAAGATATTAGAGTATATGCGCGCTCATATGACCAACAGGCGGGAACACCACCAGTCAACGTCTGGGGCTTATTAACCATGTTGGTGATTAGTTTTTGTGCGTCGACTCTGAAGGATCGACCTGATTAGCGATCGTCCCGGCGCTTAGGGTGCCACCTCAAGTGCAGGCGCCATGTTCGAAGGCTAACGGAAGAACAATCTAGACCTGTAAGACCAGGTAGATAATCGATTTATCTGCCCGGAAGGATATTTGGAATGTATTTTGAGAAAGCAGCGACCACATACAAGGGGACTGATTGATAGAGTTCAAAGTAATTGTGCAAGGAGTTACAATTTGGGCGAGCCATCCACGTGAGAGTTTGTAGCACCATGTTCTTCCGACTCGTGCAAACTCTCATTGCTTCGTGTACTCCTGTCCTCCCACATCGATCGTTGATGCAAAATATGCGTGATCCAGCCAAGGAGCATCAAAACGATACTGATCGGAATAGTAGTAATCATTCCGCGCCGGTAGCGTGGCGCGCTAGATACTGGCCAGATAAGAAGAATCCACCATGCTTGGAACGCGTTACTATGAAACCAAAAACAGATAAATTAGTAGAAAATACATTTAAGCATAGATTAGACTCACCTCCATAAATTCATCGAATAGAGGATAACTGTGCATGGAATAAAAGATATGAGAGTTGCATCTATGGAACCAAAGGGTTAGACTTACAAGATCGCTCAAGGTCTGTGCGAGACACTTCGTTGGCCCTATGATAACCA
Organism: Ceratobasidium sp. 395; assembly: GCA_019616345.1. Lineage (NCBI taxonomy): Eukaryota > Fungi > Basidiomycota > Agaricomycetes > Cantharellales > Ceratobasidiaceae > Ceratobasidium > Ceratobasidium sp. 395. The sequence continues at coordinate 5,894 of WSTH01000969.1, forward strand.
AAGTCAGACCCAATACATTCAAAACGAACCAAATAACTCACCAAGCGAAATTAGTTCCTTGCCCAGGGTATCCGCATCCGCCGAGGTCTGTAATCTGGCTCAGATAGTCTTACTCAATTGCATAAGAGATAGATACTTACAGAATGCAAAATACTCTATTGAAACTCAAGTCAGATCGTCTCATTCGTTTAATCGGCCAGGTACATACTGGCACCCAACGGAATGTCCCACACAAGTAACATGATACTCGATATCAAAAGCGCAACTCCCATGAATATGTTCACGCGCCACCTTCCTCCCCAGATATCCGTAGCAAGTCCGGCTAGAATGGTAGTAAAGATTGCAACCGCAATCAAGCCGAGCGCATAATAGCTGTTTTTGGGTGGTCCGACAATTTTATCTTGAGTAAGCCATATAGCGACAATCCCATTGGTTCCATAGCTGTGATGGGAGATTAGTGAGATATGATTGTGGGTTGTAGTAATCGACGTACGCTTCAAGTTGTGAAGTGAACACAAAGATCAACGAGAACATCCAGTACCTCCAACCCTTGAAGATACCGATGGCCGCAGCCTTGTCAAGTTTTACCTTGGGTCTCCGCGGAATCCGAGATCTGGCCAGTTCACGTTCTTCAGGAGTAAGATAGAAAGCTTTGGTCGTCTGGGGAGTGTCGGGAAATACGATGACCCCATAAACCGCTATAGCCATCGAAATGACTCCATCTGAGAGGGTCGGGTGAGAAAGTCATTGGTTTGAAGGTCAGGGGAGTGAACCGAGCTTACCAATAATAAAAGTCCATTGCCATCCGGATTTCCCAAGGTTTCCGTTTAGACTAGAATATATCGCGCCCTGCAAGAAACCAGAAAACAAGGATCCGATTTGAGCGCAACAAGCGAATAGTCCAGAGCCTAAATCAAGTCAAGACTCAATACGCAATCGAGCTACATGATCTTACGTACGTTTACCAAGCTCCGAGTCCTTATACCATGATCCGAGCAGCCAGTGTGCCCCGCAGAACTGGTGGCGTCCGGAATCAGACAGAACACAAGCCTTCGAGCTATAACGCACCGTACTGCTTTCGGCGAGCGCCTGTAAGAATCGAATCGCATATAACTGTCCGGGTGTTGTGACAGCCGACAGAGCACAACTCAAAGCACCCCAGATACTAAACCCCGGGCGTTTAGTAAGGCGCTAATGTAGCTATGACTACTTGCCAGGCCATCAAGGGAAACCAGAATCTATAAGAAAATGGATAAAAACGAGACCGCTCTCAAGCCGAGAAACCTTATTGCACCTAGCCGGTAGATATTGGATCGCAAAGCTGTGAGGAATTTGTCCAACTGTGTAGCTTGGCATGATTGATCAAGCGACAGCTTTGCAAGTCTGATATCACGAATACTAACCCGACGGTGAATATAGTGGTGGCCACAGTGTAATCATTCCCAACAAGGCCAACCGCTTCTTTCATCCTAGGTATCATAGTATGTTCATGTACCAATAGCACCCAGAACGAAGATTTACACACCCCGAGACATAAGCGAACTGTACGTTGGACCGATTCAAATAGTTGCTCCAGTACACCAGGCATAGAAACGATAATACGAAGGTGTCTATTTTGGCTACGAGTTGTCGCTCAGCCTTGGTTTCTGGAGAGGCACCTAGCAGTGCAGTTTTCACAGATCCAATCATGCCGAGTGGTCGCCGCTCGGAAGGGAACGCAAAGATCAATAAAATCGGATGAGCTGACCAAAGCCGACATGGGCTGACATGATGACGTCGAAGCTCAGCCAACCAGGAGGGAGGACCCTTGACTGAAGCCAGCCAAACATCTGCACTGCCACGAGACATGTCCCAACCCAGGGACTGACCGCATCAAGTGGGGAGTGCCCAACGTCTCCGAAATCCCTGTAATACGACCCGGTGACAACTGTATCAAACGTTTATGTCCTCTATGGAGAGGATAAACGTGGAGAAAATCTAGAAAGCGACCGGCGCTTCTGCTGTTTCTCGGGTGTTGCGCGTGGCCGAGATCCAAATGAATCATTTCACTTTGAACACAACCACCACGATCGAACTACAAGGCAAAGGTGCATTATTTGTCAGATGGCTACCTCGGCCGCCATGCCGTCGGGCATCATAGGTAATGCGTCTTTTTCGCTGATAGCAAAAGAGTCTAATGCCACTAGTTAGATCAAATACAAGTTGATGGAACTGTGACCGCTATATCCAGCGCCATGGTACGTAAAAACTCTCCGAGGCTTGCAGACGTAGCGTCGCTCACCAGACAGCATTTTTTTCGTGCAATAGTCTGCCCCAGAGATAATTGGTATTCTTGCTGAACACCATTGCTTCGACATCACGGACCAACTTGACTTGGCAAGATGCGAACGCACCCCTGTCACATGCGGCGGCTTTGGTGATATACATCGAGGTACACTAACCAGTGGGCAGAAGGTAGCAATCAAGTGTGCGAGATTGTACCTTCGACATGGTGATACAAATGGACACAAGATCCTAAAGGTATTGAGAATTAGATAGGCAGGAAATGCGCTAATTCTCTGTATTTCAGCGTAGTGCCCGCGAGTTACACATTTGGTCGCGGTTTGAGCACAGTAATGTACTTAACCTGCTAGGGCTAGCCCAGTTTCAGGATCGCATGGCTATGGTCTCGCCTTGGATGGATAATGGAACCCTGCTCCAGTATATCAGTCGGAACCCAACTGTGGATCGATACCAGCTGGTAAGCTATATCTTGCGTCTCAGGTGAATTGAACTACTGAGCGCGTATAGTGTGTGGCTATCTCAGAAGGTGTGGCGTACTTGCACCAGAGTGATCTTGTAAGTCTTCTCGTGTCTCCACTGGTGATTTAACGTAACATTTCACTATGTGTATGATTAGATACATGGCGATATTAAGAGCGTAAGGTCATCCATTCTCGCCTGGGAGATTTAATTTTAAACCAGCTCACAGGCAAACGTGCTGATATCCAACGAAGGAGTTGCGAAAATATCTGATTTTGGATGTTCAGAACTGAAGACAAGTACGCTATGTTTCACAACCACTAGTGTGCTCAAGCTTTCGATACGTTGGGCCGTAAGTATATCCACAGCGTATGCACCGCTTAGTTGAATCATATTCAAATGTTTAACAGGCACCGGAGATATTGGATGGACCAGTATTGTGTAGCAGGGAGGCAGATGTGTATGCGCTTGGAATGGTAAGCTCATTTGGATTTTCAGACTTATAACCGGAGAAACGGATCAGCTGAAACGTTCATACTGAACGACAGACATTATTGGTATGCAAATCGCCGTACCCTTGCTATCCATAACAAATCTGATCTAGCCACTAGGAAGCCGTTACGGGGATGGTACCGTTTAGCAGTATGCAGGATTGTGCGGTCTACATAGCAGTAGTTATGCAGCGGCAGATCCCTAAACGACCCAAGAGATTTCCGTCGCTTTCGTTGGACGAGGCCGACAAACTCTGGGGAACAATAGTGGATACATGCGCATACAACCCTCCGGATCGACCAAGCTCCATAACAGTACGAGACCGTGTGAGTGCCGCAGAATTTTGATTCAAAATGTTTCGATCTGATCCTTCTGATATGCTAAAAGATACGGGACGTTAGGCATCGTCTCAGGCAATCCTTGTTGGATCATTCGGTCATTGATTTCAGTGCTAATGCTATTGAGGATGTGAGGATGCGGAAGTATTTATTTTCCTATCACTAATTTTGAGTAGGCGTCTGACGAAGGCGACGACGACGATCACGATGAATGGGACGAGTGGGACGAATACGCTGAGTATGACGAATACGATGAACAGGAGAACAGTCGGCATGCCCCCGAAGCAGAGCAACCCACTGACTTGGCGGCTCATGGTTTGGTTACTTCGTTATAGATCGCTCACGGTGGCCTCGCTTCTGATATTATAACTCCGCCCCCTCAACCTGGTTTGCACCCACCCAAAAGGGCTCCGTTGGCATGGCAGCTTTTCTTCGCTGAATATATTCAGAATTACAAAAAGGCCAACCCTAAAGGTAAGCTCAACGTTTCTCAGGCGGCCAAAGACGCTGGCGTGATGTACAAAGCACTTACGCCGGAGCAGAAAGAGGCAAGCAAGCTCTGTCAGAAATTTGTCCACTTCACTGACTATATTGAACAGGTCTACAAACGCCGATCACTTTCCGAAAAGGAGCAATATGAACGCGAGCTAAATGCATGGATGCACACAAGCTACGCCACTCAGACAGAGAGCGCTCCGACAGTGTGGCAAATATTCTTCTCCGAATATCTTCAGAGCTATAAGAACTTCAGCCCCGGGCAGAAACTTGATGTTATCCAGGCGGCCCAAGACGGTGGTGTGATTTACAAGGCGCTCACGTCCGAGCAGAAAGAGGTGAGTAGAATCATTCAGAGATCAGTCCAACTGTTAATAATATAATGTAGATATACAAACGCAAAGCTGCCTTTTTAAAGGAGCAGCATGAGCGTGAAGACGTTGGACAGACGCAGATACATGCTCCCGATGAAGCTCCAGAAAAGCCTATAAGCGCATACTCTATGTTCTTGCGGTGGATCCGGGCGGATCGAGCCCGAGTCAAAGAGATTTTTGGGAATGAGACCGAGGCGGCGGAGCAGAGTGTGCTTGCTGCGGCCAAGTGGCGCACGCTAAGCGATGCCGAGAAGAAGGTTGGTTTCTACTTGTAATCGTGGATGTATGCGCTAATATCTGCTCCTGCTCAGCCATTTCTTTCCCAGGCTAGGCGTGAGAGGGCGAACCCACGCGCTGGGCGGTGAACGCACTGAGGCTCTGGTGCATAACCGAGGAGACCTCGATGCAATTAACAAGAAGGTGGATTTTGCAGTTATTTGAAGTTGGAATATTGTACGACTGTTCTTGCCTTGGTTCTCGTAGGAAATTTAATATTGAATCAGTAACTCAGCGTTTCCGGGAGGGAAAAGGTTGCGATTACTCAAACATAGTCTAATACATTTGAACATTATGGCTGAAAACGCGGAGTCAAGAAACTGAGAGATCACGTGTATTCCCGATCGTACCACGCGATCCATCAGGGCTCATCGCGCCCAAAGGGGATACTAGATCAGCGACCGCCAAGTCCCGCGCTCCCATGACATCACCTTCCCCAGACTCAATTGCTCAGACCCTGATCATCGAAATCTAGTCACGCATCGCGTCGTGTCATGTACAAAAGGCCCCCAACGATCTGACCATCTCCTTGCCCACTCGACTCGCTCCAGAATGATCTCTTCACGGACGCTCGCCCTCAGACGCGCACTTCATACGACCTCGCGTCTCAGAGCCGCAACGCAGCAGTTTGATAAGGGCGGAGATGAGGCTGGATCCATCACGGCGGGTGGGAAGACATACGGTTAGTCGTTATTTACGATTTTATGATATTAGTTGAGCCGATTTTGACGCGTATTTGTAGTTGTGACTGAGCCCGTTGAGAACGAGAAGCCGTTTGGCGTCCCGTCTGGAGTCTATTCGTCTGGCGAACCTCTGAAAGGAGATGCAACCAAAGCCTCGAGCTGTGAGTTTTAAAATACGAACCGATTGTACTCCATCGTTCATCCTACTTTGAACAGCTCTGCCTCGCTCCTCGTCATCAGCATCTCCCGCCCATCCTACGCTGAGTAAACAAGCTCAAAACGATGAGCTGGCGGAGCGTAACGCCTGGCCAAACGAAGAGGCAGGAAATTTGGGACGTGATGAAGCTGCGAAACGTCGCAAGTAGTGTAGTCACTATTAAGAACCGTCGATTCGTTCGTGTACAACAAAATGTAGAATCATTCCCGGAAACGGTTCATCTGAGAAGGCCGGTTAGATGGTGTGACGTCACGATCGCACCCATGATGAATTGGAAATTCCGTGATCGCGCACGTTCGACAGCGTATGACAAAATAGACAGGGTCTAAATTGGCTGAATTCTTGGCGAGTCAGGATCATCATGAGAGGATTGTAGATATTTAATATACGACTTAAATCTAAACAACGGCCGTTCGTCAACTGATGATAAAATATAAACGCTACACAATCAAATACTACTGTCTGGGCGTAGACCAAATATACACCATCCCCAGTACGGGCTATATCTGGCTGATAACCGGTATAGGAAACCCTAACCGGTGAGGCGCCTTTCGCAAACAATCACAACGATACTACAACAGAGAAAACATGGCAGAAAACTTAAGCTAAACTAAGTCAAATTAACGTTAATTTAGCCCTTGAGACTCTTAACGACTCCCCCCCCCTTGTTAAGGTTAATTTGGTTAAATTAACCTGGGGGGGTCCTAAATTTAACCAAATTTAACCAAATTTAACAGAATTAAGCCCCAATTTTGATCACCCCAAAACTCACCCATTTGACTCCCTACGGTCACCAGAGCCTTCTAGCACACTCAAAAACATGTTTGGAGGGTGTTTTGTAGGTCAAAGCTTAAGGTGCTAAATTCATGTAAATTTTGTTAAATTTCATTAAATGCCTTAAATCTGCTTAATTTAGCATGATTAAGCCCCTAGGGCTTAATCACACTTCCACTTTTTCCTGACGTATGGCTATACGCGCGGTAGTCTTGAAGGAAAGACCTACGTCACCAGAGTGTATGCCTTCTAAGAGCCATGATGGCGACAAGCTATGGTCGCTGTTGACGGGATGTTGATCTCACTAATCAGCAAGGCGCCCCGCTGCATCTGAGGTCTGACATATACCATCAAGGACCGGGAAGCGGACCAGGCCCCCGAAGGGGACCAGCCCGAGCTTCTCCACCTTTTCTGTAGCTATCATACTTGAAACTTTGCATGTAGATAGGGTATATATTCATGCACAAATATGCTAAATTTCAGCTTTCAGTGTGCTTTATTGGTTGCACAGTAATTAGTTTATCGGTTTGCCGGATCAAATTTTCAGCCAAAATTTGATAATTCAGCAACTGCTATCTTTTGGGCATAAGTTGTAGTCTCGGATGGGGCGGTATGCAAACTAAATGTGGTTTAAAAGGCAAGCGCAAAAAAAAAATTCAACGGAAGAGGTGGAAAATCGTGCCGTACTGGTTCAATACTTGAGATGGGTGGGCTGGTCTAGATCTAAACACTGCTACCACCTTAATCGCTGTCGCTCTCAGAGCCCGACGGCGAATCCGACAGCAAAAAGGGGTCCTATAATGATGTATAAGAGTATAAATGACCTCCTAAGTATGTCTACTCACATCCAATTCGGAATCTTCGCGTTCTTGCATGTTTTCGGGGCTGGGTTGTACTTGACCCCGACCCCAACCCCAACCTCTACCTCTCCCACGGCCACACTACCACTGCGACCACGGCCACGGTCACGAGCTCTACTACGACTTGCTCGCGCCTCCTCTGCTTCGATTCTTGCCGTCTCCTTTGCCTCAACCTCCGCCTGTAGCGATCAGTTGTCACGTGGTCCGCTTCCCGGGCTCAGGTTTATTTTCATGATGATCTTGCAGACCATTTCACAAGACATGGATTAACGGCAAATTTCTGATAATCTGCGTGTTACACACAGTGTATGTGTAGTACACGATGAAAGATTTTTGAGAATGTAGCGTAGCATATAGCCAGTTCGGCAACCGCCGAACAAAAAGCGGTCCGCTTCCCGGTCCGTGATGGTAGTCTTTCATACAACCCCCCTGGTACTAATCAGCTTGCTGACGTGCGTTACAGATTCAGATAATCACGAAGGACGGCCTCGTACCGCTCAACTAACTCATCAGTTCGTCAGAGTGTTGAGGTGAGCCTGAAGATATGGCACACATCTAAATAGGACTTATTACAAATTCCCAAATAACGAGACTGTGTTGAGGAAATCCACTTCTTGTTCACGACTTGTTAACTTTATGACGCAGGATCTGAAGCTGAAGGTACCGGTTGTAGTCTGAACTTCTTGAGATAATTTCTTGTCGCCTCAATCTTTGCCCAACACTAGCAAGTAGATGCGCCTAGAGGGAATGTGTGAGGGGGCGAAGCCATCTCACATATCTCCCGTCGCGGCCGTCCCAGTTCGGGCTGGGAAACGGGTCAAGGGTTTATGTTTGGTGACGTTTAGTGGAGCTCTTTAGTCCAGTGGCTAGGCGTGGTACAACTCCCGCCAGTTCCATTTTACGAAATCCTTACAGAATGCCGTTAGGGTGGGATGTCGCATTGTGATCAGAATAGGTACACAAAAATGGCGTGTGGTGTTATTATCGAGGGTGGAGACGGCGCAGGCTCGATGTCGTAGTATGTTTGAGAGACCAGAACGCAATGATCATGCCACAGCGAAAGAACGTTGCTGTTGGGTACGGATGTGTCCGCATATTATACTACGCATCCACTATCGTTGGGCTTCATATGAACGTGGTAAATCAATAAGGATTAAACGAGACCCGCCGTTCAAAGACTTACCATCGTTCGCCCTTCTCCATCTCCTCGGAGCCATACAGGTAAGGTTGATAGCAAAGCTCCGTACGCCACGAGGTGCTCTTACCCAGCATTCACTTCAACCCTAAGGTTGAATCGGCACTCTAAGCGAGATGTAAAGGTGCTTGAATTGGCACGAACCTCGCGTTCACGCCAATGTCAGAGCTACTACGCCACTCATGTCCAGGCCAGCAGGCTTGTCAGATTCGGATCTTTCAACGGGGTCATGGCGATGGGGAAGGGCTAGAAAGTGGGAGTTAGGTCCCTGTGGTAGAGCATGCCCTACAGACAAATTGCGCTATTAACATAGCGGCTGATCAAAGGAGATATGTTGACCCCTGGCCAATCACAGAACCGAACCACGCAAAGCAGCGCGATTTGAAGAGTATTAAATAATTTAGCTGGGAGCAAATAGAGAGTAGAAAGTGGATATGCCAGAAGTACGTCGATGTGTGACAAACCCCAACAGCATAAGAAGAGATTGTAACTTTGAAGCTAACCACCCGGGTGGTAGAGGCCGCACCGCGATGCATAGAGTGACTATGTTACATGCGATCAGCAGTTTGCAATAGACACCCGTCAAGCGCCTGGATTGCGTCAGCCCGCTAGTCTCTAGTCTAGCCATGGGGGTCGGCAACCCATAGGAGAAGTTTGACCGGGTCACGTGACTAGACAAACATAAGCCGGCCTAGTCGCAGGTCAATTCTTCGCGTGCAGCTCGCAACATCCAATCAAAGTCCATTGATACTGTACGAGTAAAGTGAATGGCACTAATCTCGTATACTACACGCACTTTGGTGTCAAATTTAATATTAAAAAAACAACTTCGTCATCAAAACAGTTCTCCTCGAGATCCCCCGAGGAGTCCATGTTGCTCAGTACGAGTGGTATTAATAACCGTTAGTATCTTCCGACTGAACTGACTCGAGAGTCTCCCTTGCTCAAAATCTACCAGTAATAACCCCCATCTTCGCTTTTTTTTCGTTTGGACCAGGGTACTCTTTGCGGGTGTATGCAAATTGTCTATGCCTCGTACTTTGTCAGTTTGATGTCTTGAGTCTTCATATTGTAGCGCGCAGGGTGTTTTTCAGCCGGTGTTAGTATTTGGAAGAACATCTTTGTCTAGTTTCTCTTTGCTTGCCGATTTTTGTAGACTTGCATTTGCTTTGCGTTCGCGGTTAGCCGCAGCTCGTGCTTGCTCAATCACTATGCTGATCTCCTCACTAATTGCTTGGTCGTCTCCGCTCGAGTCAAGAGATTTGTATCGTGGCGCATGTACGCAGCATCATATTCGACTAGTACTTGTTGCGGTCATCCATAGTCATTGTCCTTTTGCCACACAACTTGTAAACTACGCTAATCATCTACCATCGTAGATATTCGATGCAACATTTACCGACATGGAGCTAGTACACCCTCACTAATCTCGTTTGTAGGTGTCACCCAAGCACTCCGATACACTAGTTGGGTGTGTTTACTGCGGTTTGCAAAAGTATTTTCCTAAGCGCCGAAAAAATTTGTCATTCGATTGGGAGCTCTGAACACGAAACCT
>WSTH01000970.1:0-15893 GCA_019616345.1 Ceratobasidium sp. 395
GTACGTGATGTCTGTTACTCTTACACACACGATTACCTGTCTTATCCCGCAGCTCTACGCTCGTTGCAAGTGGGGTCAATGCACTGATCTAAGCGGAACCCCACCCGCCCCTGACATTCCCTATCTGATATACAATCTCTGTGAAATCTGCGATTTCGGCCACAGGTCGCAGCCAACTTTGACTAAGGCTAATGCACAAGCCCACTCTCTGCCATCAATATGAACAATATGTATTTTGGATCAGCTGAGGGTTTCAAGCTCGACTAGGGGTATTGTGAACAGATCTGTTTTGCACAACAGGATGTCTGTTGTCCAAACGAGATCGATTTTATTCCGACGCCTCCAGAACATGCACAATCCCGAACGCAGCGCCGGCTGCAAATCCACCCACCAACAAGGTTGAAATCGCTCCCCAAATGTATCCACCTGGACCTCCGGTTGCGCCTGTGTAATGGGTCTTCACCGCACCGAACATCAGCAGTGTAATGCCAGTCACGATCTACAGCAGTCATAAATCAATCTGGCATCATGGCTAACAAATCTCGCTTACGCATGAATACAATAGGGCGACGCGCGCTGCGTCCACAAAGAAATATGGTACCAACGGAACAAGTCCACCGACTAGGTAACCAGTACCAATCGTGAAGGCTGATATATAGAGCCTAGTCGTCGGTACTTCCTCTTTTTTACAATCAGCGACCCAAACTTGTAACTATTCAATCTGCTCACCCATGCCCTCTCCGAACTTCAGGAGAAACGCCGTCAACCCAACATCCTCCTCCCACCTCAACGACTGAGCCTCCTCTTCCAACGGGGCTTGCGTCTTGCGTCCCCACGTCAAGCGGCTCACCCAACTCTCACGCTTTGACGCGCTCCCATTTTCTAAGGCAGACGAACGCCCAGAGACGTCTTCTTCGACCTGCCGCAGTTCGGCCGCCAGGCTGCGCGATGTGGGCTCGGAGACGCCTACAGGTCCAAGGACGGCGTGGACTTCTCGTTCCATTTCGCCGCTGCAAGAGCGAAGTACGCGGTCGCGAGTGGTACGACGGAGATAGCGGAAATGGTCACGTTCGGCTTGTGAGGCGACTGGAGGTCGACGATGTTAGCTTACTAGAAGACATATTATGGCAAGACACGTACGAAAACCGCCAACGCCCATGCTAATGGCGCCAGCAATGAGCTCGGCCACACCGCCAATCACGACGAGACGTGAGCTGCCGATGGATGAGAGACCTGCGGTGAGCGCGAAAGGTACAGTCAAGCCATCCGACAAGCCAATAATCCTACAGGCAAACAGAGCACGGTTAGCATCGAGCAAGAACTACCTTCGGTTGATTCTCAACCGTCGCGCGAAGGCAGAGCCACACAAAGACTAAAGAGATGTCAACGACTCACACGTCGCGAACGATGTCCGGGTCAATTAAATCGCGCTCGTCGTCCCCCTTTAGTTCCTTACAGCACACTCCTTCACGACCTTCGCTGTTTCTGGCGCACTTAGAAGGAAGCGGCGCATCGACATTTTCGCCAGAGTTGATAGCCCAGAGAGGCGGTCGGTTTGAGTTGAGCTGCTCGTCGCTTGTTTTTCGTTTCGGGAGTGAAACGCGCATCACGGCCGGTGGAGAAGAAGGTGTGCTTGTCGACGCACATTGGCAGGTAGATTGGCCATTGTCTAAGCACGAACAGTTAGCCCAAGTATGGTACGCTCGACAACCTACTCACTGTCTTTGCAGCACGCCATTTTGGGGGTGAGGGAGAGACGGAAAGAAAAAGGAGACGGCGACTATTTATCACGCAGGGCTCTGGATCTTGCGCCGCTTTGTGATTGATTGGCGTTGTCATTTAGCCGTAACCAATCAAATGCTTCCGTTTTTCGCGCCGGGCTTGGTCATCTCCCCGCCACCTCCACAATGTCCTAATGTGAGCTCGGTGCAATGGGTTCGAATATCGAGCCCTGCACTCCGCACGAATTCAGTGCAGCCCACGCTCTCTAGGTTTGTCCAAGCGTGTGTACCAGCTGACCTTTGGGTTGAACCTCATTCGCCAACCGACTTTTTACGTATCGCAAAGTGCTGTCCATCAAGCGAATGTGCGAAATGGAAGTCTGGAACTATGCTGCGTGGCACTGTCCTCCGGTCGCGGGTATATTTCCGTCGATGAGCAACAGTCACGCCAACAAGACGACTATGTGGGCCAGCGGCGCCCAGCAACCTGTCTCTATTTAGGCATACGAGTGTGTTCCCTGTTAGACTTTTGTCAACCAAATGCCGCGTCATCACCAGTCAGAAGTTCGCGCTCTATTTACCGAAGTAGGGGAGAAACCCTGTCGATCGCGTGACTGCCATGTGACTGGCGCGTGGCCTAGCGAAGGCTCGACGTCTTACAGCGCTCGGCATCTTTCACGTTCTCAGCGTATATGAGATGCTTGTAGGACCAATGCCCGAAATGGCCTTTCTTCGCCAGCCCGGCCTTTTATTTGTCCTCGTGGACAAGAGTAGGCGCCATGACGACCGACGTTCCCTGAGGTCGTCTTCATCTCTGTCGCACCCGCAGCTGGTCTCTGCTTTCACTCTTTCCTTATCTCGCTCGTTCTCTGGCGCGGCCGGCCCGATGCTTGCGTTGCTGCTGGCCAATTACACGCTGACCGACGTCCTCTGATTGCTGCCGACTGTCATTTCGTGGGTCGCATGAGCCTGATCTGCCTTTCTCTCCCAGCCACCCTTCGCTGTGCCGGGATAGCCAGAACCGAGTCGATTGTACTTCTCGTCCCGCCTGCTATCGAGGCTCTTGTATCTTTATTTCTCATCCACGCAGTTTGGAGGAACGGACGGTACGTGATTAACATCCCCCCGCTGACAATCGTATTCATCTCTGCCACAGGAAACGTTGGTTGCTGGTTGCCGAAGCATGGATCTTTCTCCTGCTCGCCGTCCTTGACTTTTCGTCCCACGATGCCGTCCGTATCACATCCTCACTGGCTGTGTTTGCGCCCTTTGATAGGGCTATTGGTGAGTGCATCCTGTTTTTGTTATAATGCTTACTCACACGGATACCAGGTGCGCTCTCAGTCGTGCCTATACTTCTCTACATGTCCTTTCTGTTCCTGCTGACCCGAGCCGACCTTCTCCCGCTTATCAACCCTGCTTCGCTTCGGACCATATTCCAATTTACGACGTTCGCCTTTATCCCACCCGTCGTTATGACCAACGTACTCGGATCTCTGCTGGGAGTCGCGTACCGCACTCGCGATACCCCCTCTGGCCCGATTGCCGAGATCGGCTTTAATTCGATATCCTCCAAAACACTCTCGCTCGCCTTTATTATAGCAACCATTGTCCTACTCGGCGTTTTTCAACTCTTGATCTTCTTGCTCTGCACGTGGCATATCTATCGCGTATGGAGCCAACCAGCGTCCCTCTTCGAGATTACAACGCAGCCGCCCACGAATCGTCACCGTAGTAACTCGCACACAAGCAACTCGTATCTGGGCGACGAACAAGGTGTCCGTGGGCTCTCTTGGCTCGCAATGGCATTGTTTCTCGGCGCGGTGGAGACTTGTGCCGCTTTTGCGCCGCAAGGGTTTGCGTCAACGCTTGCTCGACGGATTCTGCGCATCCTCGCCCGCGGCCTTTTACTGTACAGCCTCGTTCGAGGGTCGAGCGACGGCTTTTCGAATATCGAGGATGGAACGCCCAGAATGACGGATGAAGCTCGCGCCGGTGGAATTCGTGGTCTTATTGGGAACCCTCGTCTCAGTACCTTTGCGCAGCTCACGCCGAGGGCAACGGCTTTTTACGACATGCCTCGTGCGGGCGCAGGTCCCGCTCGTGCAACCGATTCCACCCCGTTTGGCACCCAGTCGCCCAACCCCTCGCTGCGCAGCCGAGTTACTGTCATGTACGACCGAAAGAGCGCGCCGGTTCTCCAAATGCGGTTCTCAGGCTTGGAGCTACCCGACTCATCTCGCTTTACGATTCATTCCCTTCGATCAAGTAGTATCATTTCGCGCAGGACTAGTGTAGCTGGACATGGTGGGCATTCGACCAACGTAGAAACGCCGGCGAGGTCTCGGACCTTGTCGGAAAAGCGGTCTGGACCACTTCTTGCTTCAATCACGATCCCAGATACCGCAGTCCTAGCTAGCGTTACCGCAACTCAGTCAGCTACTTCGAGCAGATCTAGCCTCCCCCCACCAGTACCATCTTTGCCCTCTCGGGAATCCCCACCTAGACCGCCAATCCAAATAGGATCCACGCAACGCTCCTCGTCACGTTCTAGCGCGAGCGTCAACGAATCACTCGAAGGCGTTCGTGACCTTGCAAACCAGTTTCCGGGTCTCCCACCCCGTGTCATCCGCCGAGGGCCAACTCAGTTAGCGTACGCTGTCGAAGAAGAAAGCGAACCTCCGTCGTCGCGTCAACATTCGCGTGAACACCTTCGGCAACATACACGTACCGATACTGAAGACTCGGTCGCCTCCGCTCTCAGCTCTGCCTCGCGTCGTAAACCCGTCCCCGCACACACGCCTCGTGGGACGATTCTCGTGCTAGACGAACCTGAACGACGGCCGAGTATTCCAAAGACGGATTCTGGAGAAGAGGTAGCAGTTGAAGCGCATAGTGCGCTATTCCCCGAGACCTTTGATCCAACGGTCGATTATGCACCTCCCCGCCGTTCAAGTGCACACTCGTCTAGGTCAAACGTTACGAGCACCGCCGCCTCAGAACCATTTAATCCCGACCAATTACGAAGACCCGGACGAATAGCCGAACGGGCAGTCGGCATCGAATCATCTGACGCAATGAGACGCGAGGTAGAGAGAAATTGGATGCGGCGGTCACGGTCAGACATTATCATCCCAATACCAGCGAGCCAGAGTGTGGTCGTATCACGCACACCCGAGATTTCTGCGGTTGGGGATGACTATATGAGTGTGCGAGCGGAATTGGAGGGTGTGGCGTCGCCACGGTCACCCTGGTCCGCCACAGTTCCGCACGGCCCAATGAATCCGCTCGCGCCCGGTCGGTCAACACTTGGATTTCCAGGAGCTGGAACGCGTCCCGGGACGCCCACGAGAGGAACGCCGCCTCGTTCTATAGTAGGATTACCTGCGAATCCAAGAGCGGGCGGACCTGGTTCGAACGTAGAAGGCTGGGGACGAAAACTATCCGAGGGCACGGAGGGGGTTCCAACGATAAGTGGATTAGCCGCCCAGGAGCGAGAGTTGGGAGAAGCGAGCGAGAGTTGGCAGGAGAGCGAGGTGTTGGGACGGTACGAGGGAGAGTTTGTCAGGCGGAGTATGGCATCATACAGACCTGCGAGCACCGGGAGTGATCCCTTTGCTGGGGATGGTGGGCCGCACGCAATTTGATTAGAGAAGTATGTACCTATGTTGGTGATATCATTTTCTATAACCTCGACTAGTGTGATGGACCTCTTTGTTTGTACCAATATATTGGGATCAAGATGAGCGGTGTGTATCATGTGCATGTGTTGATTAGAATAAACTGTATATCGAGCTTCGTGATAGTCATCCCAGCGACATACATAGGCGGTTGGATATACATGTCTGTTTCTTCGCCGCTCGATACACGTGTGCCACTCGAACTATACGACTCAATGTCCAACAGCGCGCATCCTCCGCATCGACACAACAGTTTCACATCGGCCCATGGTCCATTCATATTCTTTCTAAAACGAGGAAAATTAGTATGCGCGCGCATCATATGCCGCAAACCTCACCGCCCAGTTTCTCCCCTGCGACATGATATTGGCCAGAACTGGCCCAGCCGCCAGGAGCTGTCCTGCCTGGACGCGCGTCAGACCTCGGTTTGGGGTGCTCGTCTTTCCCGGTCTGGACTGTCGTCTGGGCTGGGCTCGAGTCGAGGAGGCGGTTGGGATGGGGGACGTGTCGATGAGGGTGTGAAGGTGGGTTGCGTTGGGAACCGCGTCGATTAGAGTGTCCTGCGAAACAAGTCCGAATCGCATGAAGCTTAATCCCGGAAAGCACATCCAAGCGAGTTTACGTACGAGTTCGTCCAGAGGCAGTTCAACACTTAGCTGCTCCAGGCTCGGGAGTCTGCGAAGCACAGCCCCAATCGCTTTAGCCGAGAGCTGTAATTTGAAGAGGTTAAGGCGGCGCAGAGTGGGGCCGTGCTGTGTGATGAGCTGCTTGACAACTTTGTCGGTGAGCGAACGGTGGGCAGACGACCGGATCGTCATCGACTAGGGACACGTGTGTAAGGGTGGAGTCGTTGGAGTCGCGGTGACGCTTGAGATTACGCACATGCAGCGTGGTATGAGGAAACGCGGCGAGCATTTTACGAAAAATCCGCTGCGTAAGAGGGTCGGTTGGAGCGTCGGTATATCTATCTGGCTCAGGCTCGTCTGGGGGGTGGACCGTGACCGAGACATGGCGCAAGGTCGGGATAGGCGGGAAGGCCGCGTCGGCCCAATCACCAGAGAGTGTGAAGCTCAGGGACTCGAGGGCAAGCTGGGTATCGACCAAAGTTTGAAAGAATACACAGTGAGTGATGTGCACACAATCGGTGATGCTCAGTGATCGGAGGCGCGGGGTGCGATTGAGTAGTCGGAGAAGCAGGTCCGGATGGAGCGCATGGGCGTGCGACAGGGTGAGCGAGGACACGCGTGGGTTGCACTGGTCCGAGTCGGAAGAAGGCGCGAGCCAGTCGACGAGCGCTCGTATGGCCCCGGTCGACGGCTTGTGGAGTGCAATGGACTCGACGGGGCCGAGCCGAGCAATTAATTGTGCGTCGCTAGGCGACAGACAGTCGTCCGTGATGGCCACCCGAGCCAGTGGCGGCCTATCGACCGGTCCGATCTGCGTCGGACCAACTCCGGGCTGGCCAGCCGCGACGAGGGACAAGAACGCGCGAAGCAAGGGCGCCCCAGCGCTAAAGCTCGACCAGGCAAAGGACGAGAGGCACGGCGCATGCTCTACCACATGGAGGCTTGCCCGAGTGAATTGCGGATGCGGCGCACCCTTGTACAACGGCAGCGCGCGGATATCTACGCATGCGGTCGTCGTTCGTAAATTGGAGAAAATAAATGAAATTGGAGCGCACCGATAGACTTGACGCAGGCCAGAAGCTCTGGGCGAGCAACGAGCAGGTCAAAGGGTGAGACTATCTGCGAGGGTCAGTGCGCGCTAGTGGGTGGGAGTCTGGGCGTACTTTGCCGTGTTGTTTCGCAAGATGTGGGGTGTATCGAACGTGCGCGTATATTCTCGGGGTGGCAACCGCACAAAACAGCTGGCATACGAGCGCCACCGCCGGCAGGTCGCTCGCTCCGAGGTAGGCGAGCACTGTATGCACCACGTCAAACGGAAGACTCTCGATGCGGGCCATCACGTGACCAGCCAAAGCCCTTGCCCGACCACCACCGCGATCAAAATCCACTTTTCTGAATTTTGTGGCACGGATTACGAATGCTCCTCCCCGTCGCCCGTTTGAGCCAGGCGAAACAGCGTGCGGGAATTTGCAACCGCGGGCGATGAGACGAGGAACAGACAAAGCACCCACGTGAGCGGCCCTACCGTCGCCAGGCCATTCCGGGCCCAAAAGCTCGCCGAACAATGGACCCACGTGACTGCCCCTATTGCTTTCATCTCGGCGCGCGTCCGGGGTTATTATAGCGCTGCTCCGGCTCTCATTGTCGCACCGGCCGCGCTTTTCTCTTTGTCGCTTCCACGGCTTTATATACGCCCTTCATTTCGACGGAGACATGACCCACTCCACCATGCCTTGCTATCGTCCCTCCCGTGGCAAACGCCTCTCCTCTGGTCCCCAGGACACCCGATGGCAGCCGTCCCAGGACGACTTTGAGCTCCTGCTCGACATGCTCTTCCACACTCGCATTGTATGCTTCCCCACCAAAGAGGAACGCGTCGCGATGGCCAACCAACTGAACGTGTATGTTGCTCATCGCTCACTTGTATCATTTGTGCTCATCCCCCTGCAGTACAGAACGACAGGTCCAGGTCTGGTGCCAGAACAAGCGCCAAAAGCTTCGTGAGAGCGGCATTGGCTACTCTGACGCTCGCGCCCCGGCCCTCGTCATTGCGGAGCGCGGCAAGGTTGCCCCGTCGAACATGTCGCTCTCGCCTGTCGCACTTGCCCCTGTTGCTCTCCCTCCCCGTCTCCCAAAGTTCTCGCCGCCCGCTCGCCGCCTACCTCGCGCCGAGTCAGAAGATACCCTGGCATCCGACGTCTCTGACGACGCCGAGTACGTGCCCCGTTCGACGCGAACGCGGCCCTATGCAATCCCGTCTCGTATACGTCCAATTTCACCAATCGAGCTTACCCCCACTGCCTTCGTTCATCCCGAGCACAGCCTGCCGCCACCTCCTAGACCGCTCCCACCGCGCCATGACTCCCCCGCGCCACACTCGCCTGCCTCGCTTCCCGAGCTCGCGTACGACGACGACGCCGAGTCGATCTCGTCCGAGCTTGAGTCGCCGCCGCCCAGTCGAAACCGTCGGCTGTCGGTCGCCGAAATCACGACACCCATGGAGCCTCGTCCACAGACCAAGCCCCCAAGCTGGCTTTGGACGCCCGACACGCACGAGTCGTCTTGGTCGTTTCAGGATCGACTCGCGACTTGGGCCCAGAACCGGTTTCCCGAGGCGGATTTACGGTCAGGAGGCGCTGGGGACGGTGTGAAGCGCGTGTGGTGATCTCACCCCAGAAGCAATAATTCCCGGCGGCTTGGGCCTTAACGTACGATACCCTTCGTCCCGTTTGTGCGACACGGATGATACCCCTTGGTTTGTTTTTGTCTCCCCAATTTGGGGGCTGTTCCATTTTAGGATCTATGAGTTTGTATGTGTTCGTCTGAATTTATGTTGTACCTATATGTGTTTGCCGCTGTTGTGTACTTATGATGCTTCTGCTGCTTTTTCTTGTCCTCCCCCGATACCAGTTGCTTTCGTTCGTTCGTTCGTACGTGTAGCGTTGTTGAATGCATGCATTAATTTGAACTCGCGCGCGTCGGCTTCGCAACTTCTCTCGATCTACCCAGTCGAGCACGCGCTCACTCCGATATCGGACTAGGAGTAGGACCAGGGGAGTACCCCTTGTTTGAGGGGGACACGAATGTTTTCGCCGGTCGAGAACCGCACGAGAGAGGGGGCTTCCATGTGATCGCAGTGTAGCATATGACTGCTTTGGGATGGGGTGATGATGTGACGGAGTGGGGCGACGATCGTTCCTCCGCCCGCAGCTCATATTCATGTTGGTTGCGACGCGACGCGTCCAACATGCCCCTATCTTTCGAACGCTACTTTCATTTAACCGACTCAACTGAACATTGTTGCTCGTCGATGCTGCTTTTCGGTCGGCTCGCCACCGGCTTACGTGAGTTCGGGACGGGCCGGGCGCGCCATGTCGTTTCTGGTCCCAACTCCCTCCTTACCTCCTTGAACTCTGATTTTATCTCAATTTACCTTGTGGGCGCGGATCACATTTCGACATCGATATTACCATGTACCTGCGGCGTGCCAGCACTCTTCTAGTCCCATTGCGCCCTGGTTTTGCATCTATTCGCCCCCTCAGTAGTCTTGTCTTGCGCCGGGATCCTACCTCGTTGCACCTCTCGGGCTCATCGTTGCCCCATACGGGCCTCGCTCTTCCGTATGACTGGCTACGCGATAGCTGCCAGTGCCCGCAATGCGTCCATCCGTCCACCAAGCAAAAGCTCATTCACACAGGCGACTTTGTACATCCCGTCCCACGCTCAGCGACTATCACGAACCAAGGGTCGGCTCTACATGTGCAATGGGACGGAGCAGGCGAACACGACTCGGTGTATGCGATTGACTTTCTGAAGCGGTACGCGGATTCGTCGGGCCAGACGCGACACGAGTCTCATTTCGATCATGTCCTCGCCCGTCGGGCGTGGGACGTGGCTGATCTCCCTGCTGAGCGGTTTATCGAATACGAGGCGCTCAAGGCGGATCCGCTTCCTGGGTTTCTTCAGCTCTTGCGCTATGGAATCCTCGTTGTCCGAGGGCTTCCACACGAGACGACTACCAAGGGCCCCGAGGGGGGTGTTGGAATCGGAGAACTTGCGCAGACGATTGGACTTGTCAGAGAGACGTTTTATGGACGTTTTTGGGACGTCGTGAGTTTGAGGAAGAGCACGAATATTGCTTATACCAACTTGAATTTGGACCTGCATATGGATCTCATGTGAGTCGTTCATTTCGGAGACTGTTCTAGTTTCACGTTCGACACAGGTATATGCAGCATCCTCCACATCTCCAGCTCCTACATTGCATCAAGAACCGCGTAGAGGGTGGTACCTCGGTCTTTGTCGACGCAATAAAAGCGGCCAACGACCTTCGGACCCAAGACCTTGCCGCATTCAACCTCCTCACCGAGACTCCCATCCCGTTTCACTACGAAAACGACGGGCATCACCTCCACCGCTCACATCCCACCATCCAGCTTATTCCTGCTCATCTTCAACATCCCACTCGAGGTCCATCTGACCCACCTCAGATTGCTCACATCAATTATTCTCCGCCGTTCCAGGCTCCCTTGCCGCCGACAGCCTCACCCGAACTCTATGCCGCGCTGCGCACCTATACAGACCTCCTTGCACGCACGTCTGGCCGGTTCGAGTACACACTGTCCGAAGGCGACTGCGCTGTATTTGATAACCGCCGAGTCTTGCACGCGCGTACAGCCTTTTGGGACAAGGGAGCAGACGAGGAGACTAGTCAAGAGGAGACGAACCGGTGGTTGAAAGGGTGTTATGTTGAGGTGGACGACCTCTTGGATCGGACGCGGGTCCTCCTCGCCCGGCAGAGCAACCATTTGGCGTCAAGACCAAGTATTGGATGAACGGGAACGCCATTATGTATGTCCAAGTGCGATAGATTCTTGGCATGGATGAATGAAGTTCGTTCAACGTTGAACAAGGTTTTGATAGATGGATCCCATTGCCCCCTGGCAAATTCCGGCGTTTGACGTTGATCGGGTATGGCATGTAGCTGTCAAAGTTGCTTGTGCCTATTACTCCCGATCGTGGTTCATTTCGGCACTTTGGAGAGACACTTTAGACGCTCGATCACTCAAATGAAACCGTATATGCGTCCTTTTATCCCATGATCGAGCTTGAACTATCTACGAGGGTTGTTCGCCTGGTGCAGGTTTCGACTTTGAAAGAACAAAGTAGGCTTATAATAACGTTTTGGCAGACTAGACGTGTATCGATGAATATCCTGGACGTTCAAATGGGTGCCGTACAGCCTAGGCTTGATTAGTTGGATCCCGCTGTGGGGCGGATTCAGTCTGGTAAGCCTGTTCATTTGATCAGAGTATAACCTGTTTCGCTCCTTGCTCTCCGTTCATCCATCTGGACCTTAGCGTCCTCTATTCCGGCCCTGGTTTTTAGCGTACCGGTTGTATCGTCCTCCGACGGCAGTATTGGAGTCGGATTTCCAAGATTTCGCTATTAGGTAAAACGAGTCGTACCAATCTACTCACCCGGCTTACGTAGAAATTTTCGTATTGTCCGGAGGTGCAAAAAAACCGGGTTGGGGCCGACGAAACGGGACATGAGGAGCGATCCGGGTCGCCGCGGACTGGTACTAAATATTACACAGTTTTTTTTAAACAATGCTCTTCCCTCATCCTACGCGGTTTGTGGGCACGAAGCTCCTTAACATCGCTCAACAGTTCTCTCAAATTCTGTTATTCGATCAGCCCCAGCTGTCAAACGGAGCGAATGCTTAGTCATGTCGCCCTGCCGCTCTGCTCCTTGTGCTCGTTGGCAGCACGGTTCTTTTCTAGCACTGAACAAACTATGTGCTACGCCTAAACCAGCTTCTGTGATCCAAATATTGTTTTTCTCGAAGTTACTCGGTAATGTCAAGTCAAAAGGTTAATCGTTGCTTGGCGGAGCTGAAATGGACCAAGAACGTGCGAATAACGACTATACCCGTCACATTCGTGGCACTCTAATGCTTCGCTCCGTGTCTACAATGTGCTGCTCGCTTATTACGCGAATAGCATTCGCTTATCCCGTTGTGGGAACATTTGTTTGTTGACTGCGAACGGAGATCGACGTTGTGTCAAGTGTAGGAGACGACCCGATTTAGTTAGCATAGCGACTGAGAAGATGTGCCAGGCAGGCGGCAAGAGCCATATAGCAGTGGTAATAGGGGCTAGGAGTGAAGCAGGATGTAACAGAGGAGGCAAAAACATTAGAATAGGGGCAATAGGGGTAGGACAAATGAAGACAAACAATGTTTGATACATACTACCAATCGGCGCAAAGTAAACCAATAAACCTTTTAAATGAAGCCTGTGATACATCTAGAAATAACCTATGTTTACCACCTTTTCAACGATCGCGTACTGAGACACGAACGTGCGTGCACGTATCAATGGCTCGGTTGCATTGCAGTGCGTTGGCCGGGGCTATATTGGCTATGTGGGTGTTATGTACCTTTATTCCTCTACCATGTTGCTAGCAACATGACGTCACAAGTTTGGGCCAAGTATGGATGTGTAGAGATTGACCCATGTGGGTATTCTCCACGTGTTGGAATCTGCCAGAGACCGGTCGTATCGAAGCACAAGCCCCTCAAGTTTCAGTTTAACGTTGCGTGCAGGGACAAGTTTACATGAACTTGAATCAAACACTACGTACAAGACTAGAGTTGAGCGAGATACAAAAAGCTGTAGATTCGCTGGCTCCTTAGAGTTCGTCCCGGGTAGCGGATGCGGTCCCCTACTATAGGTTCGTCATATTAGGGGGTGAGTGATGCTATTTTATCCTCGTTGTCGACTTAAATCATGTTTTGGGATAAAGTTCGTATCCCTAGTCCCATAAAGGAGGGAAAAAACCACGGTGTTAGGCAAGAAATTTCATAGAACGCATGGCTATATGCGTCTAATTTGGAGGCGTCGATGACCGGCTTACACGTATGTAGAAGTGACTGGAAACATCCACTTCGCCAGTCATGGATTTGTCATATTCAAGCGTCGTCGCTAGCTAGCTTATATGGTATCTAGGCACGAGGCAGGTCTCGTCGCATAACCTCGAGGACGGACGATGCTCGAAACTCTTGCTGGAAGTAGTCGCCACGTAATGCAACGGCTGACACGTATACATGAGTGTCACAGTTCTAGCAAAAGTCTATGTCACGTGTAACCGAGGAGGTGTAACAGTGTGACAGATGCCACGTCGCTTGCAAATAATAAAACCCGCGTGAGGCGCGCAAGAGCCTAACGCAAACCACATTCAGGTAGCAGCATGAGCGGCTGTAAGTACGGCTCCTACGACTCTAGCACATGTATTCACGGCGAGCTTGTGCTTAACAGTCCGATTCCTCAACCTCGTCCGGCCGTTCCTTCCCATCCTCCCAGAGGTTTCTTCGCCGGAGCGAAAGGCAAGTCCAGCGACTATGTTAAAAACGCGCGAACTTACTCTGTGTTAGATCCCATTCAACCATAGGATACTATGGACTGCCGTCACACTCCTTGTCTTCCTTGTCTGCTCCCAGGTCCCACTCTACGGCATCATGTCGTCCGACTCGTCCGACCCTCTTTACTGGATGCGAGTCATCCTTGCCTCAAATCGAGGAACACTCATGGAACTGGGTATCACACCCATCGTAACGTCCGGCATGATCATGCAACTGCTGGCTGGTGCCAACCTCATCGAGATTGATTTTAATCTCAAGGAGGACCGCGCGCTCTTCGGTGCCGCTCAAAAGCGTGAGTAAAAATGATCGCTGCTCACGTGGCAATATGCTCAAGTCCTCTACAGTCTTCGCTCTGATTATTTCCGTCGGCCATGCTACCGTATACGTCCTCACGGGTCTTTACGGCCAGCCATCTGAACTCGGCGCTGGTGTCTGCCTGCTCCTCATCCTCCAGCTCGTCGTTGGCGCTCTGATCGTCATCCTCCTCGACGAACTCCTCCAAAAGGGATACGGTCTCGGTTCTGGTGTCTCGCTTTTCATCGCGACCAACATCTGCGAGAGCATCGTGTGGAAGGCGTTCTCCCCCACCACCGTCAACACCGGACGTGGCCCTGAATTTGAGGGTGCCATCATTGCGCTCTTCCACCTCCTCTTTACCTGGAACGACAAGTCCCGCGCGCTCAAGGAGGCCTTCTGGAGGGAACGACTGCCCAACATCATGAACCTGTTTGCGACCCTTGTCGTCTTCGCCGTCATCATCTACCTCCAGGGCTTCCGTATCGAGATTCCTGTCAAGAGCAACCGTTTCCGTGGCCAGCGTGGTAGCTACCCCGTCAAGCTCTTCTACACCAGCAACATGCCCATCATGCTCGAGAGTGCTTTGACCGGCAACCTGTATATTCTCAGCCAGATGCTCTTCAGCCGCTTCCCCGATAACTTCTTGGTCCGTCTCCTCGGTGTTTGGGAGCCTCTTGAGGATTCTCAACAACTCATGGCCAAGTCCGGCATCGCGTACTATATCTCGCCGCCTCACACTCTCAAGGCCGCCATCCTGGACCCGATTCACACCACAGTTTACATTACCTTCATCCTTACCGCTTGCGCAATGTTCTCCAAGACCTGGATTGAGGTCTCTGGGTCCGGTCCCCGTGACGTCGCCAAGCAGCTCAAGGATCAGCAAATGGTTCGTTGTATTGTTGTTCGCGTCAAACTCATTCTAATATCTTGGATTCTTCTTTACAGGTTATGGCTGGACACCGTGAGGGTAGCATGTACAAGGAGCTTAAGCGTGTCATCCCGACAGCTGCCGCATTTGGTGGTGCGATCCTCGGCTTGCTCTCCGTCGCGGCGGATCTTATGGGTGCACTCGGAAGCGGAACTGGTATTCTGATGGCTGTCACCACCATCTACAGCTGTACGTATTATTTCATTCTGATTAAGCGAGATGTCGCTGACCCGATCTCGTTTAGACTGGGAAATTGGGATGAGGGAATCAGGAGGTCCTGAGATGGCTGCACTGGGCGATCTCATGTGAGCTGGTTCGTGATGGAGTCGGAGGAGATGTACTGGGATTAAATGGAGATAAAGATTGTAGTAATGGGCGGTTGTAGGGACTGTGTACCAAAAAGTATCCCGTTCGATTTAATGTATGGATTGTTGGGACTTTCAGTGCGCTGAGGTTGTGTGACGTAAGCAACTTTGATGACACAACACATCGAATATCGGTCATCAAGTACTTTGTCTCACCTACCACCGCCAATCTGGTGAAACTCCGTTGAACTTTCCGTTTATTGCGTCAATGGGTAAGCAGATATGGCATGTAACAGTGTGGAGTATGTTTATTCGTTTGCTTTAGGGAATAATTATTATCGAGGCACTCTTTTAGGAGGTCCCACTTGCGAGACGGTGTTCCTTCAAGTTTCTATACGGAAGCTCGGTAACTCGTGCTTCGTCTGGGATTCTTGGGACCCGTTCTTGTTACGACCAACACTATTGCTTCGGGCTGTTCCCATTTAATCTAATCTCCTACCTCTCGATCTCTTAGCCGTTCCGACGGCACCTAGTTGTGCCATAGACCTTGATCTGGGTTTATTCACTTAGTTCACAATTCAGACGATACATTCAAGCTTTCGATTCCTCCAACTTTGGAAGTTTCACTTTCAGACAGTCCTTCACGGCCCGATCCCAAATCTCCCACTTTGCTGTTTCCCCGTCGTCTCCTCGCGCACATAACGTGTCCTCATTGCCAATCATGATCCTCGCCAGCTGAGCTCGTGTTAAGGCAACATTGAGCCGTCGTTCGTCTTCCAGAAATCCAATATCTGCGCTAGCGTTGCTCCGCACGGTGGTGAATATGATCACCTCAGCCTCTCGTCCTTGGAACCCGTCGATTGTATGAACTTCCGTATGGGCGGCTATGGCCGAATCAAGAGCTCCCAGC
>WSTH01000971.1:0-15893 GCA_019616345.1 Ceratobasidium sp. 395
TCAAGCCTTGAATAGACTGCCGTTGCCGGATTGATGACCTGGTTCGGTATCAGTTATACATACACCCGTTTCTACGCTGGTCTCAAAGCTCAAGGCTTTGACCGCTCGACACTTCCGTATGCTTCGAAGCTTCAGCCGTACGCCGCGTGGTATGCGCTCGTTGGTTGCCTTCTCATCTGTATCGTAAGTCTTTGTTATCTTGGGTATATTAAATGCATCAGCTCACACTCTTTTTAGTTCTCCGGCTGGAACGTCTTCCTGAAGGGTAACTGGGACGTCGCGACCTTTGTCACCAACTACATCCCACTCATCCTCTTCCCGATCCTCTACATTGGCGCCAAGTTCTACTACCGCCAGCCGATGCCCAAACCCCACGAGATGGACTTTATGAGCGGAATTGCGGAGATCGAGGCTGATACGTTTGACGAGCCACCACCAAAGAACGCGTGGGAGAAGTTCTGGGCGTGGCTAATGTAAAATGTGCTTTGTATTACATCTTGGAGTGCGTTATATCTCTTTCTGTTATAATGTTCCTTGTACCTCTTTAGCATAGTTGTCTCAAAATAAAATCTTGGCACAACTCATCCAGCGTGTGGTCTGCAACTATTTGTTTGCATTCAACATTTATTTAGGTTTGTGTTCGGGCATCCTCACTGATGCCCGAAACGTCACGTGACTTACTCTCGGTAAGCATTCTTTCCTCTTCGTTCTTAACCCAAAGATATTATTGAGCCATATGAGCCCTTGTGACCTTCATGCTCCGAGACACCACCCCAAATCTGCTCTACTATGATTATTTACTCGCTAAGCCGACCGATAATTCGTGTTTTGGTTCATTGAAACTACCATTTCAGGCTCGGCTATGCATAGCAATTCGATCGTGATTGGCGTTGCTATGAAATCTTACTAACTCGGATTGAATTGTGCCTTACTTTTGTACCAACAAGCTGCCTATCGAGGAAGCGATGTCTTTGCCGAACGGTGGCGAGGCTCTCACGGTTCAAGGCGACTATACTTTCTTTGGCTCGGCTCTGGGTTTCTGGTCGTCTGACCTATAATTTTTTTTTCGTATACGATTCCCAATAAGGTTTTACTAGCGATTATGTCCACGATTCAGTTCATTCGTACATCTCTATGGATCAAAACTTCAGCATCAAGTTTTCGGGTTTCCTTCTTGTTCTGCGGCACGCCACTGGCGATGATAGATTGTAGGGGTTGGATGCGCATATTTAACTACGCCCCAACCGGCTTTAACGGTGCTCTCTTGTGATTTTGTGTGTCGAACACGTTTGCCGCGGTCACCGAGCTCCGCCCGGTGGACGCAGCACATGTGCTCCAAGACAGCGTGCGTGAGTGCTCTCGCATCATGCCTCTAAGCTCGTGATCTGGTGCCGCTTGTGGCTATGGCTTAGGAGATGCTGCGTGGGAGTCGATTATCGCTCTGGCTGTCAAATTAAGACAGAGCTTCTATACACGCACATCCAGACTGAATACTACTTGATGCAGGGAGTAGCTCTGCCGAGAGCGTGTACCCTCTAGTTTCGCGTAACCTCACTATCCTCGGCTCGGCATATTTCCGGCTACTTTCAAGGGTATTATGGCTCATGGGTACGGTATATGCATGTCATAGCGAAGTCTGAAGTCATTCGTCGTCATCTGCCGTATCGTCTCTCCCTGAAAGCTAGCCCTGATAATGCTCTACCTAAGAGAAAGACGCATTTCAAACAATTTAACAGCCTTAGTTACCGGAGAGCAAATTTACTCGAGCCGATACTTGCCTTACTGAGGCATTCTTGGAGCTCTGAATATACCCATATGCGGTATATCTTTGGTTCAAAATAGTATGTTTCTGGCTTTACCTTGGACTTTAGATCTCATCCCTCGAACAGATTTTGCCGTGCGAAGTTTTGCTTGACTATCGCTCGACCCTTTGTGACGTTCATCGCAACGTCAGCTGGTGCTGAAACCACAAGTTAAACGTCTTGCTGAAACCGGACGAATTTGGACATGAAGGTCTTAAAGCCCGCTGATAAATCAGGAGCTCCAGTCACATCAGCTGGCTGAAATGAATCTAACGTGTACTCCAATTTATGTCTTGACGGTTCTTGATCAAGCAGGGCTAAGATGATATATTGGTTCGAGACTTCAGCCACGGCCGGCAGACTCACTGTGCACATGGTCACGATATATCAAGATAGCTACACTAATTACGCCTTGATTATACTGCACCAAGGAGCACGGTCTATCGCGACAGCCAACGTGTTTAGTTGCCGAATCCCTACGGCGAGTCTTGGCCGTTTCATCCTCGAAATCACCCGTCTCCAAGCAAGAAGTGCACTGTAACTGTGCCCGCAGCTATACTTCCCCCCGGGCCCGTTCTTGCGTCTTCGTCGGCCAGTCGGGAGTTTTTCCTGAGTCCTCTACTTGGTACCCTCGCAACGGAAGAGTGAAGAAACGATATCATTCGCAATCTTTTTCTCTGCTCTCTCTGTTCATTGCTCCCGGATGTAAAAAAAAAGGTTGATGTCACCAGGTTGTCACGCCCAGTTCATATATTCAGCCAGCGCCAGATTTTTTTGCGTGGAGGAAGAGGTTTAAGCCATTGGTCCAGCATGTATCAGAAGCTTATGCGGTAGTAGAGATACCTTGATGTGATTTTTTTGTTGCCTGGTGGCGTAAGCGTGGTATCATCATCATCATCATGTATACTCCTTGCATGCTTGATCGAGTGAATTCATTTCAAGGTGAGAGGCCGATTTTTTTCGGGTTTTGGGTTTCACGTGCAAGGTGATCGGGCGATGGAATGAAATTAATTTTTAAGTTGTGTATTGCGTGGCTAAGCCCCCTTCCCGCCACCTGGTTTTTCCCCCTTGGACTTGAGCTGAGACGGTATAGTTGTTTCTCATAGGTGAGATAGAAGAGTGCTTGCGTTATAATTCCCCCGCAGATCTCGAAGCTGTATCTTCCCCCGCTCGTTCTATCGAGGCGTTCTTTACCCCACTTCTTATCCCCTGAAATAACAAAGTCTGTTTCCCTGGGTTGGGAGGTCCTGGCTCATGTCCGAGGAAGGTGGGACGTATTTTTCCGAGGAGGGGCTGCTTTTTTGTGTGCGTGCTCCACTACGTGTGGTGGAGTGTGACGGCGTGACTTTCCGGGTGGGTCGGAGCAGGGGTGGATTAACTTAGCCGGAGATAATATACATCATTATTCGCCACTCATGGAGATAAACGGCACGGCAAGTCCGGTTGTAGGTTGTCGAATTTGGATTGCCGGAGCGTCGGTAGTACCTGACCATGATGATGTCTCAAGCCTTAGTGTGGGTATTTTTTTGCCCTTTAATTTGTATTTTCCGTCCGATGTACATACGCGGCAGCATAGTGTCCGGGAAAGGAGAGGATTATCGTGGGTATAAAGTTGGACTTGACCGGTTATTTTCTTGTGTGTTTTTCGGTTGGATGTAGTGGGTATGTATGTCCAGGGGACTGAATGAGCGGTCACGCACACAGACAGGAGAGCGTGGGTATCTGCTCGTAGTTGTTACGTCTAGTAAATCATGAAGGCGTTACGTACGTCCAATATCATGAAGAAAAAATTGGAAGATCATTTTTATTAGAAAAAAGAAACACAGGTTGTAAAACTCTTGCCCTCGTGAGGCAAGTCCACTTGGTGAAGGTCCGCGAACTTTGGCAACGGAGGATGTAACGATTTACGGGCTCCTGAACCTCCTTACAATGCTGACACGCTGGAGGACCGACGAGTTGAAATTTCTATAGTTGATAGATTACACGGTCACGAAGAACAAGCGGCGTCATTCCTACGCATTGATTGAACTATATGCTAGAAGGCGAGGGAGCATAGTCGGCTCCGCAGCCATAGTGTGGGTAACCAGATTTCGGCCCGTGGATTGCGTATACAGTTAGCCGGTGTGGATACCCGCGTTGTCGTCCTGGGCACGTTCGTGAAAGTCGTGCAGACGCATATAGGCGGAGAGAACGTGTGTTTGTGGATCCCCGTTTTCCTCGATTCTCCATTCTCGGTCCCGCCTAGATTAATAAGGTTTTTAGCAGTCGGAGCTATGCCGAGTTGATTGCTAGCACTAAGCTAACTTGAGTTCAGTCCTAGCGAGCACTTTGTTGGAGAAGCATACGATGACGCAATGGGTTAATTCAGATTGCTATCAACCCCGTCCGATCTTGGTAGAGGCCGAGTTGGGTAGACGCCCACCTTGTCAGAATGTTCGGTACTCGGTGCGAGTTGCGTGCGTGGATTGGCATGTTGGGCGTTGGGAGGCGGATGTAGCGGACGAGGGGGGGAGGGTTGGGCTGAACGTTTGTTGTTCAACTCGAACGTCGTCTTGCTTCACGTCTTGGTTCTCCTCTTACTTTCGAACTAGTGCTACGGGTCAGTCTGTGCTGCGTATCGCTGGACTGGGAGCTGTGGAAGGACGTAAAGCGTTTGAAGGGGAAGATAGGGGCCGATTATGGGAGGTGGAACCCGCTCCGGCAGTCCTACGAAAACGAAACCGACGACGCTGGTTCGACTCGACAGCTCCGGCTCAAATAACCGTCTCGACTACAAGCTGGACAGTGTACGAGCTAGAAACGGCAAGCACAACGCGCACGGTCCGGACTTCGTGGGTGTCCACAGGCGCGGATGGCAGTAGCCGGAGTGTATGCAGCGGTGGGCGCGGACCGGCGACCCTGGGATCAGGAGGACCCTGTGTCGGGTCACGGGTCACGCTCCCACTAGTCTTGTCGCCGCCTACTAGGACTTGGGCTAGGACTACTAGACTGCTACTGCTCTCATCGTCAACCATGCTCTCGCGTTCTGGGTCCGAGAGCGCTGCTGCCCGCCGCGGCCCGCCTCGCCCGCCGCCGTCGCGTCCTGTCCCGGCCACGCCCATCGAGTTTGCGCTCCCCGACGACGGCGCCCGTTTGCGCGAGAGCACGGTCCGTCCGGGCAGCAAGAGCGCCGGTCCGTCGCCCCGCTCGAGTGCGGTCGTGGACCATACGCGGTTGTACAAAAATGGGTATGCGAATGGGCATGGTGAGCTTTATCTTCGGTTGTTAACTTGAATGGAGAAGAAAGCTGACTGCGACGAAAAGAGCTGCTTGTGCCGTTTGAGCACGTAGCGAGGTACAGCGACCCCGAGTCCCCATTGGGCACAGACGACGACGACGAACAGGCGCGCGCCTTTGGGTTCCCACCGCCGGGCACGGCAACGACGGTCGACGACGCGCGCGTGGCCTCGCACCACCGCCCGCACGCCTCGATCTCGTCCCGCGCGCCGGTCGCAGAGTCCAACACTCGGTGGTCAACCGCCGGGCGTTCCCGGAGCGAGTCTACCGCCAGTCGACACGGGCTGAGCGTCAACACTGCTGCTGCCGGTTATGTCATCGACGATCAGGACGATTACGGGCTGCCCTCGCCCGAGGCTTCCCCGCCTGATCCGGACGGACTCATGTCCCATGGAGAGTATGGTGGTATTGTGGGTCCTCGTCGGGATTTGTATTCCGATGATGAGCTCGAGAGTGTTGCCGAGGAAAACGAGACCGAGAGTTTAGTCTCGGACGAGGATCTGGCCGATATCGATCGTGAGGACCGAACGGCGGCGATGATTATTGCCGACGAGGGGCGAGGACTGATTGTAGACGCCAACGACCGGCCCATTTCTCAACTTGACATCCAGCAGGGCAAGTCATTTCACCCATTTTCTCTCTTTTCCCGCTCATTTTTCTTGTACAGGCACCACCCACTTGCTCCTCTCACAAAACCCCACCCCAGAACGTCTGCTCCCCTTCCTCTCATCCATCCTCCCCCAAATAAGCACCACCCTCCTCTGCCTCGACCTCTCATCCAACAATCTCTCCTCCCTCCCACCGGCCCTCTCGGCATGCACAAACCTCGAAGAACTAAATCTCTCGTCCAACCCGCTCCGAACTCTCCCGCCCACACTTGGCACGCTCACAAACCTGCGCGTCTTGATCGCCGATGCGTGCGAACTCGTCGCCTTGCCCGCTCAGCTCGCTCATCTGGGCGCTCTGCATTCCCTCAGCGTGCGTTGGAACAAACTCGTCATGTTGCCCGTGTGGATGCACTCGATGGTCGCGTTGGAGGTGTTGAAAGTCGACGGAAACGCGTTTGTGGGACCGTGGCGCGGGGTCGTCGAGCCGCTGCTTACGCCCCAGCCGCAGAGCGCGGTATGGCCTTCGAGCGCTCATACCGAGTCGGGTGATACCACTCTAGGTCCGAGTGGATTAAACGTCAACGGACTCTATGGTGCTGCGCGGGCGGCAAACTCGTATCCGATGCTTATGGACACTGTTCAACCCGGAGCGAGGATCCAAGCCCAGCGGTCGTATTCTCAACAACCTGCGAGCGCAGGCGCGAGTCCGTATCTAGGCAGTCGGCCTTCGACGATGCATTCTCAAATCGCCCCTGGTCTCTCGCATTCGCCGCTTCCGATGTACTCGCCACTCCCCGGAAACTCGCCTTTTCCCGCTCATTCGCCACTTCCTCAAACGGGATCCCCGTATCCACAAATGCATTCACCTTTACCTCCACAGCCTGGTCACTCGCCTCTCGTTTCGCAATCGTCCCTCGTCTCGAACGCGGGTCACTCACCCTTGCCAATGTTTTCACCGCCACCGATTCGTTCACCGCCTCCACCTCTTCAATCAACCGCGACGGCTGCACTCAACATGCATCTCGGCGCGTTGGCTCCGTCGCCTGGTGGAGTCGGCCGGAGAAAGAAGAAAAAGCGTGGAGGGAGTGCGTCGGGGAGCGAGTTTGATGCGGAGAGCGAGTACGAGAGTGCGAGTTGGCAGAGTCGGAGTCGGGACGATCCGGAAATGTGAGTTTATTTTTACGTTTTTTGTGGGAGGGCGGTGTTGGTTAGGTACTGATTCATTTTCTTTGGTAGGGATGTGAATGGATGGGCGGCCCGGAGTGGACCTAGACGGATGAAGAGCGCGGACGAGTTGAGACGTATGGGTATGGGTATGGGTGTAGGCGCTGGATCAGATATGGACATTCCCCCGCCACCGCCACCGCCTCCCGAGCCCGAGTCTGAACCGATCGAGTTGTCGCAAGAGCCCTCGCAGGTGAAGCGATACGTCTCGCTCGGTGCGCGTGCGGCTCGACCGGCACCTGTACCTGGTCAGAGAAACTCTGCTGCGCCTGGCGTTGGCACTGGGTCGAGGCTTTCGAGGGCGTCTACTGCTGGAGGTGGTGCGGGTGGTGGGCAGAGGTCGTCGGGTGTGGGTGTGGGTCCGAGGGCGCCGGGTGTTGGAGTTGGGCAACGCGGTTCGGGTGTTGTTGATCCACGTTCGTCGGCGGTCGGGATTGATCCACGTGCGTCGGCAGTCGGGGTTGATCCACGTGCGTCAGCGGTCGGGATGGGCGGCGACGAGGATGAAGGCTCGCCCGACGTCTCGTTCGAAGAGTCCAAGAACGAACCGACCTCGCCCGAAGAACGACGCAAGAACCGATGGGGATTTTTCAAAAAAGTTAGTATGGGCCGGTTGAGGAGTCATAGTAACGCCGAACGGCTGGGTCATCGGACTCCCGCGGCGCAGATCGGGAATATGCCGGATATGCCGAGCGGTGGGAGTGTGCGCGGACGTCCGATACCGATTGCTGCGCCTGCGCCTGTTGTCCCTCCTCCCCGGGTGGATGTGACGAGTGCGGGTTCGCCGGCGTCGAGTGTGCTCACCGCGAGGGTGTTGCAGGCCAAGAGCAGCCGAGAGGCGCTTAGTGGTAGTGGTGGGGGGTTGCAACCAGGTGGAGGAGGGACCCCAGCTCGTGCGAAACGTCGTTCGTTCTTACCGTTTGACGCTCCTCCGATGTTGAACATCCCCATTCCGTCGGCCGAGCCGTTTATGCAGAGCGTGATCGCGTTGGGCGGGGAGGACGAAGCGGCGGATCGAAGGGCGGAGGAAGAAGCTGTGCGCTCTCAGGCTGCGTTGCGCGGTGTGATGAATTATTTGAGGGATATGGCTGATTTGGGCGCTGGTGTCGGTCCTGGTCCCGGTATCGGTGGTGGAGCTGTTTCTCCCGGCGGAGCGAGCGGTGGGAGTGGACCTGCGAGGAGTAGTAGCGGGAGGCGACCCCAGCTTTCGACGTATGCGGACGGACGAACGATGTCGGACGGATCGTTTGCGTCGAGTTCGGCTTCTGCGTCTGGTCCGCCCATGTTACGGAGCGCGCCGTCGACTGCGAGTTTGAGAGGTGGACAAGATAGTGTTGTTACGACGGATAGTAGTGGGAGTTATGGTCATGGATTTGCGGAGGACAGGAAGTATAAAGACGATAAGGGAAAGCGGGCGGGGATTGTCAAGGAGATTATTGAGTGAGTTGTTTTTGTGAGAGAGAAGGGGGATAGAGCTGATTGAGTTTTTGGATAGGACGGAAAAGTCGTATGTCAAGGGACTGCAAGAGCTCGTGGACATCTACGTCAAGCCGTCTGCGGAACCCGCGCCTGGATTGAACGTGAACAAAGAGACGACGATCCCAGCACAGGAGCGCAAGATCGTGTTTACCGGCGTCGATGCGCTGTTGCAGTTTCACAAGCAGTCGTTTTTGCCGTCTCTTATCGCTGCGGCTGCTATGCTCCAGACTGGTGCTGAGGATACGAATGGACAGATTTCGACTATGGCTGCGCATGGAGTTGCGAACGTCTTTGTGACGCATGCGGCGTTTATGAAGATGTATTTCACGTATATCAAGTGAGTTTAATTAGCTTTCTTTTTGGTAGGGCTGTGTTGATGGTTTTTGGGGGTTGTAGTAATTTCGACAATGCGATTCAGCGGTTACAGTTTTGGAGCGCTCCGCCTTCGACGCCTGGTACGCCTGGGACTGTGACGCCCGCTCCGCCAGCGAGCGCGACGGTCGGGATGGGAATCAGCATGGTGGCGATGGGCGTGACGGGGATCGCCCCGGACCAGCAGCCGCACGCCGCGACGCTCAATGCGAGCCAACGCAAGCGGATCAAACAGTTTTTGAAGCGCTGTCGACTCCATCCGCGTCATTCGCAGCTGAACTTAGAGGGGTATTTGTTGTTGCCTATTCAGCGGATTCCGAGATATAAGATGCTGGTGGGTCTTCTATACTTATAGAGTATAAAAAAGGTAGATGAGCTGATGAGGATGGGAATCTAGTTGGATAATTTGGTAACGTGTACGCCTCCCCGACCTGAAGCGACCGATGACCCGTTGGAGCGCGCGTTGGAGGAGATTGCGGTACTGGCGTCGAGTATGAATGAAGGGAAGCGGGAGAGCGAGTCGCGGAGCAAGCTCGTGCAGTGGCAGAGCCGGATCCGGGGCAAGTTTATCAGTCCGCTCGTGCAGCCTCATCGGTGCGTCTATCTGCTCTCAATTATCTCCTGTGTACTAAAGAAAGTTTTATAGACGACTGATTATGGACGGACGGTTACATTTGGTCCGACTGGTCAAAAAAGTAAACAACAAAGCGGACGTGTCCAACCCTGACGGGTCGGTTGCCCAGATCGAGGTCCCTTGTCTGACCTCGGACGCGAGTCCAAAGCAGCTGGTGGCGATCTTGTGCAACGACTTGTTGGTGTTGTGCAAGGAGTCAACTGGCACGGATCAGGCTACGCAGGTCGAGCTGTGGGCGGTGCTCCGAATGCAGACGATGGCTCAGCCTGCGAGTATTGTTTCTGGCAACGGTGAGTTTTTTTCTTTGCTTGGATAGGTTTGGGTGTGCGATGTTGATGGTTGGTGTAGGTCTGAGGATCGTTGATAACAAGGCGATTTTATACTTTAATACGCAATCTACATCTGAGGCTTTAACTTGGCAGCGAGGTATGTTAAGCTAATATGGAATGTTGAGCTGGTCTGACTGATGATCATGATCTAGCCATTAACCTACACATACCTCACTCGCAATAAACACCATATGCTCTATTTGTTCCAACTATTGCTTGTCACTTTATTCTCGCTCATTCTCGCTATTTACTTGTCTCACTCTCGCTCTTGTTGATGTGTTATATCCATATCCATCTGTGCCGGCTGTTTCATATCTCGGTTTCTTTTTTACTTTCTTTTTCTCCCTCATCTCTCGTCTATTTGTGGCTCTTGGCTCTTGCGTGTCTCGTCTTTCGTTAAATCAAGGATTATTATAGACTACAAAATGATGGATTTTTTAGTTCCTTTTACTCACACGAGGCGGGTTTTGTAAGGGTGTGTTTGCGAGTGGTTGCGAATAGAGTCACGTGTTTTGGAACTGTTTGTGGCTAAACAAATGACCTGTGTGATGCGCCTTTGCGTTTTTCCAGTCACCTCGGTCGTCAAGCCTTTAACCGGGCATACCTGTGTTACGCCGAGATCTGTGGATACGATCTTGGTTACGATAGAATAGATGGCGCTCCGACTCTATAGACTTCCCGAAATGGATGACCCCGACAGAGCCATCAACATCCGAACCTGCGTTGGGGACTGGTTAAAAGGGACACACAGCCCGGTGCGGACAAGACAACACTCGACTTACTCTTGACAACCACCAGCATGTCGCTTCTATACCTCGATTCGAATAACCCCCTGCAAGACTTGCTCATGCACCTCGAACGGTGGCTGCCTTTTTTAGGTTTCTCTCCTGCGCAGCTTGGGTCGACGGGGGTATTACCGATTTTGCTTACTCCCGGTGCATTTGTCTATCATTTTCTACGTGCAAAATTGTTTCGTGTGGGTGAGAGACCGCCTATTGTGCCCCATTGGATACCGTGGCTAGGTTCGGCACAGCAAATTCAGAAGGATCCGGATGGCTTGTTCAGAAAGGCACGGTACGTGGCTGAGTAAAGTCGAACTCAAACGGAAGATATTAAGTGACTTATTTATTAGCCGTGAGCTGGGGCCAGTATTTGGCGTCAGAGCGTTTGGAACTACGTTGTATCATATTACAGACCCAGATGTAAGCCTTTCGTGCAAATTAGGTTTACGCAAACTTACAGTTCCGCAGTTGATCGTGGCTGTTTACAAACAGCCCCATGTACGTGGCGTTTTTCTTGTGCTCCTATACGTGAGCTTACACTGGTTCACAGGTGTTTGGCGCTTCGCCTATGCAGGCTACCTTTCTGAAACAAATATTCGGTCTGAGCCTGCCCGCCTCCGGCGAAATTGGCAGCATCATCGAATCTTTACATAGGTAAGCACCTATTTCCCCGTACTTTGTTCACTATCCATTCTGAAGCCAAATCAGGCAACTCTCACCCACTTATTTCCCCCCTCTAGCCTCCGACTTTCTTCGTCATATCCGTTCGGAAATTGACAAGCTACTTGCCAATACGCCTATTTCCCTCCGCTCAATAGCTATTCAGCCCATGAGGAATGCCGACTGCGGAATGCTGTTTGGATCTTCGTTCCTAGAGTCCCGCTACAATCAAGAGATTGTTTCTGCATTCGAAACCTTCAGCTCCAGCGTCCCCCTTCTTGCAGTTAACTTTCCGGCGTCCCTCATGTCAGCTACTATCGCCGCTCGTCAAACACTGTTAGATGATCTTACTTCGTACTTTGAGGCTGGACTTCCAGAGGATGCGTCCGGGCTGCTTAAGGAGTTTGTAGAGCTAGCGCAGAACTTAGGATGGAGTACACGCGATCGGGCAGCGTACGGGCTCAGTCTAATGTGGCCGCTGCTTGCAAACGCACCGTACACGGTCTATTGGCTGCTAGTATTCCATCTACACCGTCCCGAAGGTCTCGCTCCGCTGTTCCGAGAAGCTATTTCAGCTATAGCGTCCGGTCGGGATCTCGCCGAAGTCGTAAGGGATTCGAGCGCAACGCCATACCTAGACGCATGCATCAACGAGACAATCCGACTTGCATCCGATTATTATTCCATGCGATGGGTGGCAGAGGAAGAGCACAAGCTGGGAGGGTATGTGTTTAAGGCTGGAGACCAGGTGACATGTAACCTGCGCGGCGTACATATGGATGAAGGGATGTATGCGCAGCCAGACAAGTTCGAACCAGAGCGGTTTATAGATGGAAAAGAACACGTAAAAGGGCGATTCGCTCCGTTTGGTGGAGGCTTCAGCGTGGTAAGCTGTTCTATACTTGGTACTCAACCCACTATCTGAATACTTTGTTCGACTACAGTGCAGTGGCGGACACTTGGGTCTGAGCCAGATCAAAGCATTCCTCATCGTTCTCCTCTCGGAATTTGATATCTACCTAGAGGACGAAGAACAAGCCGTGCCCGCATTTAGCCCCAGCGGTCGTGGATTTGGAATGATTCGCCCATTGGGAGATATGAAAGTTCGGCTAATGAGGAGAAAGTATGTGTTTGGGCCAGGCCATATCGTAGATTCTCCTCTTGAGGAATACCCGCCAGAAGGTTCCATTTTTTAACCATCCGTGAAGTCTTTCTAGAAGCGATTCATAGTGAAGACGTCCAGCTTCGAGATCATCTAGTGTAAGTTTTTATCTGATCATTGTATGCGCGTATACCATGTATATTACCAATAGTGTTAATACTGAAACATATTATCGACATTCGTCCATGAGAATTCGAACAAAAAATGATACCAGCTAATATGTGCATATAGATGCTTTGGGTCGTGTGTAATAGATGAAGGATGAATCGGGGGAAACATGATATAGCCGGCAAAATAAGGCTGAGGTTGTCGGAGAGCGCCAATGTCACGTGATGAGAGGCATTGCATTATTGCGTTGCAGAACTGTTTAGTTGGTCAATGTCAGAAAATGCGCATACAGGAGCAGATTCCGAGGAGGGAGCTGAGATAAATGACTGCTTATGAGGATAGATATTAATATACCACAGGTCGCTTTGCTTGCAGCTAGTATAACGCACTGAGATGTACTCAGCCCATTCGAGCTCCCATTTTCGTCGAGCTCAAGAATCTTAGCTGTATGAATACAGACTGATGAGTATTTGGTCGCTCTAACGGTGAATTATGGGGTCCTCGACCACTTGCCTTCGGAGATGCACATAACGTCTGGTTGGCATAGTCGACCGTCACGCAGAAAGAACAACACAGTGATAGCATTTTCGAGCGCAGCTAAACAAAAACCACGACACTGTAGAAGAGAGGCCCGCACTATCGTAGATAGCGTGCAGAAAAGAAGGCAAAACAAGTTCAATCAATCAGCCAGACCGGCCAGCGCATACGGAGACTAGCCCCACATATCTCGTCCCAATGGGTCCGAGGTTATACACCCTTAGAACACGCAGCTGTGCGGTGAGTCATGATTTAGTAAGTAGCTTTACACCTCCATACTGCTTCACTACTCACTTGCCGTTAGCTTTGTTCGACGTCAGCTTCGGTGGCTCGTCGCCCTTGTTGTTGCCCTGGAACGTGTCGCAGATCGACTTGACGCTGCTGTAAGAGTTCGAGCTCGTCTTGATCGTCGCGACGTCCCCGTAGTTCGAGTTGACGCCGGCCAGCAGCTTGCCGTTCTTCGCGATCACGTTGCTGATCGTCACGGTACGCTTATATTGGCTGTACGACTTCGCGTCAGTAGATTACACAGCTGTCGCCCGACAAGAGACTGACGTGCTGCAGTTGCCGCACGAGCGGTAGAGCTTACCGAAGTCCTGGACGCAGTACGAGTCGATGACAACAGACCCTGAAGCGCAAGCTTGAGGTTTAGGAGGAGCTGATGGGCTAAAAGCTGAGGCACGTACCGCCGCCGTTGTGCTGGACGACCTTGTCGGAGGCACCTTTGGCGCCGCCGCCGACGATGTTGGAGGTGCCGGACTTCTGCTTGATGGTGATTGCGTCTTCACAGACGTCCTCGAACCAGACGTTGTAGAGGTTGCAAGGACCGAGGCAGTGGACGCCCTCAGCCTGATCAGCACCGATGACGACGTTCCTACAAGGTGGAGAAGCGTTCAGTACTGTTTGTGTGAATCAACTAGCGGACATACTTGAGGGTAGCACCAGACTGAAGGATAAAGACAGCGTCTTTGTCGCCGCCCTCCTTCTGGCCAGTGCAAGCACCCTTGCCGCGATCAAAGCGGACGTTGCCACCTGTGGTTCGACGAAGGGTGAGATAAGAGGCAAAAGAGTGCGCATACACACTGACCATCAAAAGTGCCGGTGATGGTCTTCGCAGCGCTCAGGCTGGAGGTCTTGGGAGGGGTAGGGAAGGTGCAGCTAGCGGCACGCTTGACATAGATGCCGTTCGCATTGACGCTCGGAGAAGGAACAGCGACGACGGCCTGAGTGAGGAGAGCGATAGCGGCAGTGAGAGTAGCGAAGGTAAAGGCAACCATGTTGATATTGATATGGAGGAGTGAACGTGTAGTATGAAGCGAGAGTGAAGGGAGAAGTGAGAAGAAGAAAAAGGAGAGGCAAGCGCAGTTTGAAGAAATGAGCTAAACCGAGCTCGCATTTTATACGTCGCGCAAGCTCTCGTGAGATGAAACAGACTAGACTATGGGTTGCGGTCTCGTTGGTTCAATCAGTGGCGGACCGGTTACTTGCGCTGCCAAGCCCAACGAGTTATTAACATAACTTTCATCGACAAACCGCGATTGGTCAGATTGGCAGAATCGGCACGGTCATTAAATGTGGCGGCTTTCCCCAGAGCGTTTAGCTGGGAAGATCGGTCAAATGGTTGGTAGGCAATATCCATCGGAGCGGTAGGAATATCGCGAACACTGGAAGATCAAAATGATCTCGTAACCACTTCACAGTGCCAAATCAGTAAAGACTTCATCAAAGTCTGCTCGACACAACGTACCTTGTACCACGTGTAGCTCGCGTGGACGGCGGAAGGTTAGGCCTGGCTCAGAAGTTATGAAATAATCTCGGGCGAATTGCAATACGTGTTACGAACTTATCCTAATCAGCGACTACACTTCGTGTTATTTCTGAAGACTCATTACTTCGGCATGGTATTCAAGCCAAATGGTTCGATTTACTTGGCCCTGGCAACGTAGATGCAAAGCTAGACCTGGTAACTTCTGCTCATACTAGTCACGATGGTGGAAAGAATGATGTGGCATATGCATATAACAAGTACAGTGGAAAGAATGCGCTTACAAAATAAGTTTTGATACGTTCTCAAACCCAATCTTCAACGATTACTAGAGTGATTCGAAGCTTGGCGATTACTCGTTCCGTATACCGGTCCATAACCCATAGATCCCTCAGGTCCCGCCGTTTGTAGCCCGAGGTATCCCCTCTGATTTCCAACGGATTCAAGGTTAAGCCAAGCCAGGATGGGAGCGCTTGACTACACTTGAAATAGTATCGGCCTGCCTGAATGTGTTGTCCCGCCAGAGCCCGTGGGCGATAGCCAAGTGTGTAAACAGTTCCAGAAAGAATGTTCAGTGTATCGATTCCGTTGATGTGCTCGTACCATACCCCCTTTTCGGTACCAGCGAAGACATCACTAAAGAATTGTTCTACCTCCTCAGGGGGGCTCGCGGCAAATACGTTCAAGCCAAGTTTCCCAACAGTTAGACCCGATGAGTTGGAAATAACGGAGACGTTGAACTTGACAGTCATGCCTTGTGACAGA
The DNA here is from genome assembly GCA_019616345.1 of Ceratobasidium sp. 395. Taxonomy (NCBI): domain Eukaryota; kingdom Fungi; phylum Basidiomycota; class Agaricomycetes; order Cantharellales; family Ceratobasidiaceae; genus Ceratobasidium; species Ceratobasidium sp. 395. Next base: position 15,504 of record WSTH01000971.1, read on the forward strand.
TTCTCCGACGGGGTTCCCCAAAGTATCAGGCGATCCGGGCAAAACTGCATCCACGGCGGAGGGTATGGCACAACCTGAACTCGATAACCAGTTTCCACGTCCTTGCATACCGTGTCAGGAGAGCCGCCAACAAGATTGATCCCTACTGCAAAAAGCGTTCCAACTGTTGTATTTATGCGCTGAACACCTTCTATGTCAGATGGAATAGTTTGAATGACTTCGGAGTCTTGATCGTGAACGAACTGTCGTTGTTTGATGGCCAGAGTTGATCGCCGAGAGACTGTACTGGAACTTGGAACAATTCTGTATGGGGTAACTTGGTTGGTACTTGAATGTTGAACCGTATCTCCAGAGAAAATCCGGCTAGACTCCAGTATACGACGCGTCGTG
>WSTH01000972.1:0-15880 GCA_019616345.1 Ceratobasidium sp. 395
GGTGCAAGCCACGAGTCGAAGTGGTCTTAAGTCCGATCCAAAGGGAGTGAGGATCGACTGCCCGAAGTGCTTAAGTCACTATGCTAATCTAACGCTGCCTTACTTGTAACACTAGCCGCGCTAAAGCCTGCTAGTATAGTCACACTGTAGAGGGGAGAGTTGACGAGGTAGAACAAGCTGAGGAAACTCGGCTTGTTCTCCACTGTATATATATTACGAGGTACATGGTCAGTGCGTACGTGAGTCATACATCGTAGAGCGAGGCAGTACATCGTAGAAGTGGGCGAATACAGTGGAAGCGAAACATAGCCACGAGTGAAGGTAGAGTGGATAAGCGCTGCACGGGCTGTGCTGCTTGTGTAAGGGTTGCTTACAAAGGGGCTTAGGAGTGTCAAGCCACGAGACAATCGGAAGAAGGCGCGTTAGCGCTTGAGCGCAAGGCAAGAAGGTAGGCGCGCAGCGCAAAAGGTCGTGAAGCGTGAGGGCGGGTCACGACATTGTCCCCCTCTTAGTGGTCCGTTTAGGGGACATGAGCGGGCCACAGACGAAACAGAAGCAAAAAGTTCGTAACATAGAGAAAAATACAAAATTAAATACGAGCGGCCGCCGACAAGGTGGGCCAGGACTCGTCCAGAGCTAGTCTAGCACAGTCTTTAGACAAATCCTCGTTGGACCTATCCCAGGCCCGCTGGTCCAACCACTCCCAGAACTCCTCCTTTGTCATCTTCTTAACAGCGATTAAAGAAAAGACCTCGCCGTAATCTAAACTAAGGAGGTCTTCCCGGCCATAGGCTTCCGGGACCTGTGCTTCCCACTCCTTCTTCGCATTCTTCACCATCTCCTGGGACCACAACTCGTGTGTCTCCAGCGAGATCCTCCAACTTCCATCCTCCTCCCACTTGACGTCCGAGTCCTTGCCCCCCCACTTCCCCTTCGATTCTATAACAACCTCCTGCACCGTTGGGGCGGTGCAGCCGCGGCAGATAAACATGCCGCAATGGTCGATCTCGGCCGGGGTGATGGGCCGCTTTCCTTTTCCGACCCAGGCAAGGGTTCCAAAGTCGGGGTGGTGCATCTCCGTCTCGTTGACCCAGATAAGGGGGCCACGCTTATGCCGCGGGATGCGGTCGAGGGAGGCGGTCGGGTCGAGGAACCGGGCAAACTCCCGGGAGCCTCGCAGGGTCCGGGTCCACCGGTGGATGTCTGATTGCCATAATTTTTTGAAGTCAGTGCTTGACTCCAGGCAGGCGTCTTCCCCCAATCCTCTGCACATACGGTCGTAGGGGGAGTTCCCGGTTTCCCGGGATCGGGTAAAGCGGGCGTCGAGCCCTTCCTTTGCCCAGAGGGCGAGGTCTTCGGCCCAGTCGCGGCGGGCACCGCGGCGGTTGGAGAAAACGCGGACGGTGGAGGTGACGGGGGCCATTGCGAGAGTTGAGTTTTAGTTAAAAAAAGGTTTAAAGCGGTGGGTGAGGAGTAGCTGTAGCGGTGGATGCTGGTGCTGAGGTTTCCTGCTTTCCCTCCCTCCTTCTTATATCCTTTGGGTAGAGGTCCGTGCGGATAGTCCTTTCGGAAACGCTTCATGACTTGGTCTAAGGCTGTGATTTTTTCGGCGCGTTCCATGGTGTCTTCCTCAGGGCCATAGCCTTTCCATCTGACTTGGTAGTATAGTCCGTCCTTCTCTTGTTCCCATGACACGATCTTTTCGACTTCGTATTCCTCCTCCCCTTGTTCTGTGATGACCGGCGGAGGTCGGACTTGGAGCCGATTGAATTGCTTGTCTTCTTTGTAGGGCGAGAGAAGGTTGATATGGAAGACATTATGGATACGCATAGATTTGGGAAGATTGAGGCGATACGCGTGGGACGAGACCTTTTCGCTTATGGTAAAGGGTCCAGACTTCTTGTCATCTAACTTCTTTGTGGGGCGTTTGGTACGGATATTAGTTGTGATGAGCCAAACTTTGTCGCCCTTTTGGAATTCCCTTTTGGGCGCCTGTTGTTCCTTCTGATGGTACTCCATCATGGCGCGTGCCTCGTCCCTGATTTCAATGAATCGTTCCGCGAGTTCATCGGCTTTAGGGGTATTGGTAGACAGGGAAGTAACGTTCCAGTGTGGATGAAGGCCATAGATGGTTATTCAGAGGAAGTAGGGTGAGTAGGGTGAACAATTCCCCAGGGTAGGGTGAGAGGGCAGGGTGAGAGGGCAGGGTGAGAAGGACAAGCAAGGCATGGGGCAAAAGCAAGTGGGAGGGTGCAGCGGCAAACACATTAACACAACAACTTAGCAATAGGACATTCAAGAGAGAGGACAAGTCATGCCAGGGTGCACACATATTGGCACATGTACACCAGGAACACAGCCAGCAATCAACACCACACACCAGCAACTGCACCCACACAGTTGTCCACACCCCAGTAACACTCATACATTGGCACTGTTCAAGAAGCTGCGTACCCGGTGCGCACTGTGAGCACCAGCAACATTAGGGTGAGTCACGTGATACTTGCCATACCACGGCACCGGACCAGCAACCGTATACAGCCAGTGCAAATGGTATCTCAGGACTAGTGCGCTGGCGCAAACTGCCATCTGTGCATCTGCGTACCAGGTACGCACTGTGAGCACCAGCAACATTAGGGTGAATCACGTGATACTCGCCATGCCACAGCACCTGCGTACCAGGTACGCAGCGTGCGCAGCACTGGTACTACTGCAGACCAGCAACCATCACTAAGGACTAGTGCACCAGCGCATAGCCTCATCTGTGCATCTGCGTACCTGGCACGCACTGCAAGTGTCAGCTTGAACATTAGGGTGAGTCACGTGATACTCGCCATGCCATGGCACCTGCGTACCAGGTACGCAGCATGCGTAGCACAGGTGCCGCGGACCAGCAACTGTACACAGCCAGTGCACATGGTATCTCAGGACTAGTGCGCCGGCGCAAACTGCCACCTGTGCGTCTGCGTACCAGGTACGCACTGTGAGTGCTAGCAACATTAGGGTGAGTCACGTGATACTCGCCATGCCACAGCACCTGCGTACCAGGTGCGCAGCGTGCGCCGCGCTGGTGCTCCAGCCCAGCAATGCGATGCAAATTTGAGTGACAGCTGCTTACTACATTAGTGTACTCCTCTCCTGCGCATCTGCGTACCCAGTACGCACCATGAGTGCTGGGAAGGTTAGGGTGAATCACGTGACCGCTCCCATGTCCCAGCACCTGCGTACCAGGTACGCAGTGTGCGCCGCGCTGCTGCCACAGACCCGCAATTCAATGGGGCCATCTGCTGTGTCTCTTTACAACTGGGATATTGGTATCAGTAATCACCCACACAGCTGCGTACTGGGTACGCACGATGAGCGCCGCCAAGGTTAGGGTGAGTCACGTGATGGTAGTTGTGTCTCAGCACATGCATACCAAGTACGCAGTGTGCACCGTGCTGGTACGGCAGCCTGACAGTTTACTGCAGCCATCATCTGCAGCTCATCCTCAAAGTCATACCAGCGCAAACTCTCATCTGTGCATCTGCGTACTGTGTACGCATCCAGGGCGGCAACATGGTTTAGGGTGAGTCACGTGCCAGCAGCCCATGCCGCCGCACCTGCGTGCCAGGTACGCAGCATGCACTGCGCTGTTGCCGCTGACCAGCAGCTGTATGCGCCCATTGCTTACACTGCTATGCCGGTTGTAGCCCGCCTGTATTCACGCAGCTGCGTACCCAGTACGCACAATGACCACCAGCCGCCCAACACCAACGTTAGGGTGAGTCATGCGGTGATAGCCCCGTCTCGGCACATGCGTACCAGGTACGCAGCGTGCGCTGTGCCAGAGCGGACCGCCATCTGCTGCTCCACTGCGCTAATGCACCGATTCAACCACCTTCATACAGCTGCGTACCTAGTATGCACTGTGAAGACTGGAACAGTTAGGGCGAATCACGTGAAGGTAATTTGTCTCAGCACATGCGCACTAGGTACGCAGTTGCTGCTGCACACTGGCCGCGTGCAGATGATTACTATAATGCGCCCCACAGCTCCAATATAACACACACGCTGCTTGTGCAGCTGCACACCCAGTACGCACCGGTGGCACCTGTGTACCTGGTTAGGGAAGGTCATGTGACAGTCGGCACGTCTCAGCACCTGCATACTGGGTACGCAGCAGGCGCTGCGCTGCTGCACAAGTGTGATCCCAGGAGCGGAGCTACATGGAGCTCTGTAGTTTCAGCTGATCAACACAGGATAGAGTGACGACGACAATAATGGTTATACCGACTCAGCAGTAGCCATAACCGTCCGCCGCTGCAACTATGTTGGGGAAATTTGCATGTAGCTTAACCAAGCTGAAGAGCCTGTTTGACTTATCTAAGACATAAATACTCCATGTATGACTCACAGGAGACAAGCAGCATATATCATTCTGAAGCGGCCTGACGAGGCTTGAAAGATGTACATCAGGCGGACAAGGCTTGTTATTTGTATCGGACTTAGTCGATATACTATCATGAAGAGAATGAATACCGTCCACATAGTTATGATTCTTCGATGTGACCGTAGTCACCATATGCACTTCACTATGGGATGGCAGATGACTGGTGCCCGAATGTAGAATCCTCCGCAGAGCCTTGCGCCACGCACCTTGCCGCTGGTAACTCAAGACGCGGTGTGGTCAGGTGTAGCTACATGATCTCTACATATGCTCTCTACCGGATTACATATGTACAACTTTATTTGCAACTCTAGTCTTGACTACGGTGAAGCGAAAGAGTGAGTTGAGGTGAAAGTAGAGGCACGGCGAAAAAGATAGAAGCGTAAACAACGGTACACCGAAACAGGCGTACAAGATCAGGAACACCATTTTCCCAGAAGCTGGTTTGAAACATCTGTCGGACGTTTCCCGCAGATGGGGGAGTGCGTGGTCTTGGGAGTAGGCGCCTTCGCTGCCAGATGTTTCAAACAAGCTGTTGGGAAAGATGGCGTTCTCTATTTGGCCATTCAGGTTCTCTACTTAAGTCAAGCAAGCCCCAACTGCGACGTGTGAGAAAAAGAGACAAAAGTCGATTGCTGATAAGTAGATACAAATAAGTAACTGCGGAGTGAGACAAAAGTGGAAATTTCATCGGTGGATACAGAACAGTCATCAAGCTCCTGAGGGCCACCATGCTTCGCTGAGTCCATCACTACGAATCATTGCTTGCGTGCTTGCCCGCTTTAGGCCTTCCGCTTACTGAAGAGGCAAGCCGGACTGTGTGTGGGGCTGGCTGCTGGCTAGCGGCAACCTTTGCAGGCTGCGCCGTCGCCTTTCGGTGGGCGCTGGGAGGTCGAAACCCGCCGCGCTTCTGGGTTGGCTGTGACCCCCCCGATTGGGACGCCGAGCTCTGCGACAACGACAAGCTAGCTACCGCAGTCGGTAAGGAGGATGAAGCGTGTCTTTGAGATTCAGCAGGAGCCAGTGCAATCCGAGAGGAGCTGGATTTAGGAACAGGAGGACTGCTGCGTCGCTCAATTGCTGAGCGGCTGCTGGACGCAACCTGAGCCCGACGGTTCAGCGCTGCCGGTTGCGGTTGCGGTTGGCCTCCTCCTTGAATCAGGTGGGGAGGTGCAGGCGCAGCGGTGCCTCGAAAGCGGGCGGGAGGCGACGAAGGAGGCGACGACAGGGCAGCAACGGACGAAGGGGGAGCTGGCGACGATGAAGCGGGAGGCAAAGAAGGAGCCGGTGAGGATGCCGCGCTGGAACTGTAGAGGTGGGCGCCTTGGGACCCGGATAGATCCGAAGCGCGGTGGATGTGACACGTGATCTCCTCTGGTTGCCGGTCTGGAGAGACCGGCGTCGTTGTTTTTCTAGGGCGGCGGGACGACATGTCGAAGAGGTCACCGGATGCGTCTTCCAAGGAGGCGGCAGGTACTGGTCGCATCTTTGGTTGCATGCGCTTTCCCGAGCTGCCGCTTGGTTGCGCTGCCGTCAAAGCCACTCCCTGGCTGTGCCCTCCCGGAACGGAGCTTCCCGGCAAAGGAGCTGGCGGACCCCCGCGCACGAGCGTCTCGGCCTCAAAGCCCGAGGTCCCAGCCGCCTTGAACTGGTCTGTCTTGTTGGCGCGGGGCTTCCCGGTGCACGTCGCACCGTCCACCTGCTGTTTAGCGCGCTTGGCGGGTTCAGACAGCGCGGTTGGAGCCTCCCGAATGTGGGCCTCGGCGGGCTCCTCGTCGTTCGACTCGTCGAAGGTGCGCACTACACCCGAGGCCCCAGCCTCCTTGGACAGGTCTGTCTTTTTGACGCAGGGCTTCCCGGTGGAAGCCGCGCTGGCGACCTGCTTCTTGGCGCGCTTGGCGGGTTTGGACGGCGCGGCTGGAACCCCCGGGGCGTGGTCCTGAGTATGCTCCTCGTCGTTCGACTGAGCCAAGGTACGCTTACGCGAGCGGGAAGCCACCTTGGAAGCCCTGGCGGTGGTGACCTGGGAGTTCGATGCAACCTCGAGCTCGTCTCCGTCGTCCCACTCGGGAGCTGTGATCTGCAGATAGGCTTCGCGCAGTTTCTTCTCCGACATCAGGAATCTGTCGGATAGGCAGGTTTTCGAGTCCGCGTAGCCAACAAGCGCGAGGTCGATGCCGGTCGGAGCGACGATGTTCAAGACTACGACGTCTCGCTCCTGCCCGTAACGCAACGCCCTGCCGATGATCTGCCATTTCTCCTGCCCGGACCACACGCCGCTCTGTGGACTTCATCAACGAAGGCGGAATGAACGACACCAAAGTTGGACGCTTACCACTAGGATAACAATCGACGCGACGCTCAGATTCAGTCCGGTTGCGCCGACGTTGCTGATGATCATGATACGGCATTTGTCGTCCTCGTTGAATTTGTCGACCGCCTGCTGCCGTTTCTTGACCGACATCGATCCGTCATAGAATGTATATCCCCGCCCCACGATTTTAAACACCTGGAATAAGACGGGCGCTGAGTCGTCCCCGATTCAGCGACGGAGCGCGAAGGATGGACTCACCGCTGCGATCAAGTCGCGATGATACCGATAAGCCACGTAGACGAGGAACTTACGTAGTTTTTCACTCGGCAGCGGGTCATCCTGCAGGTCTTCAGCGACCAGGTCCCGCGTTCCGTCTTCTCGGTATATGGGCGGCTTGGGATTTCCCTCCCAGTAGTGGTCGATGACCTCGTCGAGTTTCAAGAGCCTAGTCGAGGCTTTGGCGCGCAAATTGCTGGCGTCCCAGTCGTCAGCCAATCTGTTCACCAGCGTACCCTCCTTGAGCTTCTGCTTCTTCTCCTCGAGCCGAAGGTCCTCGAGCAGGTAGTGCAGCGCAACGTTCTTTTGGCCGAGCAGGAAGTTCTGCCACGCGGGACGACAAGTCAGCGGTTGCCGCGCCATGATGGAGCTTCACGAAGCGACTCACCGTCCACTTGAGGATGCCAGTGGAATTCAGCCCGAGCTTCCTGTAACGTGCAACACGGAGGGTTCAGCCGGTGGTCAGCAATCTACACGAGCGCGGAACTGGCGACGCCCTGCGGCATGAGTGGTAAATGTTGAACTGCGCGCTGCTTACCTAGCTACCTCCTGTTGCAAGCGGATGTGATGCTCGTTAACGCGCGCCATCGCCTCCTCCTCCCTCGCCGCTAACGGGCTCCAAACGGTTCGCGTGGAGCACGGGGGCAGCTGCATGATAGACTCGCCGTTGTGGTCCTTCGAGTTTATCGTACGGCGGAGGATGATCGGGTGCACGACCCCCCTCATCAGCTCGATGGCCTTGTGAGCGACGAACGCCTTCTCCAGAAGCATCCTCTGGTCCTCGCTCGAGTACTTCCCCAGCATCGCGTCGTAGATTTCGGCGACCTGGGGGTTGTCAGCGCTCAAGCCGCGAGCCCTCGCCAACGTCAGTGACTCCCGTCGAGCCGTGGCCTCGATAATCTCGCCGGAGTTGTCGTCCCACTCTTTTCTCCGGTCCCGCATCGAGTCTAGCACCTTCTCGCACAGCCGCTCGCCCCCTGTTTTCAGCGTCGGCTGGTATCGTAGCACCCGGCCCAGAGCGGTGATGTCCTAGCCAGCGAGCGTCAGCGCTCCGCATAGTCGAAGCGCGGCGCCTGCCGACGGGCGCTGCAGCACTCACCTTAGGACTAGTGAAGAGAGGCGTAGCCGTCGCGCCAATTACGACGCTGGTGTTCTCGGCAATCACGAGAAGACCTTGCTGCGCATTACCGCAGTTGCGGACGTTGTGCGCCTCGTCCAGCGCCATGCTCCGGAAGCGCATCCTCAAGATCGATCCCTTGCTGATGACCGAGGTCGATGGTCCGCCGTCCTTGTCCTGGTCTTTGAATTTGGGCGGGTCCCCCCGAGCTTCCATAAGCAGGCTGCCGCGACTCTTCGTCGGTTTATTCGACAGGTCCAAGCACCGTATCGCCTCTTTGGCGATGGCCTGCCGGCACATGGCCAAGCGTGAGCACAGTCGGAGTCGCTTCGCAAATGAGACGCACCGAGATGTCAGCGACTACGACCACTTTGTGGGCTCGTTCAAGCTTAGGCCCAGCGGCCGCCCTGTAGGGGCCAGCCGGGTCGGTGCTGAAGTCCTCCAGGCAGCCTTGGTCGACAGTGTAGCGAACGAGGACGAAGGCGCCCAGCTGTGTGAACCGCTTCCATTGGTCCACCCACTGATCGCAAAGCGTGCGCGGCAGTACCAGTAGAGAAGGCAGGTTCTCCATTTCCTGCTCGCCGTCGAAAAATAGACCGCCGTGCTCTGAAGATGTGCAGGAGAGTCAGCGCTGTGAGACAAGCTGCCATCGAAGTCTCATCGTACCGGCCAAAAAAGGAGGGAGCGGCTTCCGCTCCGTCAGAGGAAGTTGCTGTTGCTCGTATATGTGCTCGAGCATACTGAAGAGGGCGATTATCTGGAAGGTCTTACCCAGACCGACGTCGTCACACAGAAGCGTCGGGACGGGACGCTCTGCCTTGCTCTCCGTCCAGCAGCGCTTCAGCATAGTGTACACCCCGACGAGTTGGTGCCACTGCGGCTCGGCTCTCGACCTCGCACGTACTCCGAGCGTCTCGTCGCCCGCCCTACCCGGCTCAGCGAACGGGAACTGAGTCTTCCCGTGCAACCCAAGACGCGTCCAGATCTCCTCCGCCGACCAGTTTTTCGTCTCGTCGACGCCTATATCCTCCTCCTTGGATATGAGTTCGAAGTAGCGCTCTCCCTCACCCAGAGTGGGAATCGGGACCTCGGCGCCGGCGCCAAGAGCGTTACAGTAGTTCTCGACATAATATTCGAACGCAGCCTCCATCTCTCCGTCGGTCGGCATCTCCGACAGCCACTTCGCCCTGGCTGGAGGCCTTTCCCTCCCTGGATCGCCGGTCAGACTGTTCTTTGGATAAGCAAGCAGAGAGGCTGAACGCTTACTCATGACCTGGTCCTCCACCACACACCCCAGCGACTCCCAAAGCTCCTTGAGCCGCTTGTCTGCGTCCAAAAACGGCGCGTCGTCCTGCTCCAGGGTGCTCTGGGCGGTCTTGCGCCACTTCATCATCGATTCAGAGACCTGCCGCAGCGCTGCCGCCGTACGTTTTTCCTCGGCCGCTGCGAATGGCCACAGTCGGTTGGTCGACACAGACGAAGCGGAATCAGTAAAGCAACGCACCATTGATACCGTTCACTACGTCGGTGTACTGCTTGTGCGACCTCTCCCTCCCATTCTTCAGCTTGCGATGGAGACTCTCCCATTTCCGTTGCAGCAGGGCATTCGTGGTCGTTCGGTATTCAGGGAGCACGATTCCTCCCCGATTCACCGCCCCCTTCCCGAAAAGCCGAGTAGCCACAGCGGCCTTGAGTTGTGGAGATTCAAGCACCGAGGTCATCGTGGGGAGCGGAACACTGTACTCATCCACCCGCTTGAGGCCCTGGCGCTTCTATTGCAAACTGACTCAGTGTCTTGTACGAGTCCAGCTAGGCAGCAACGAGCGTACCCTGTTGGTGTCCCTGTCGTCTTTCCACTGTTCGGCGGGGGTCGCGCGAAGGTCGTTCATAATCTCCTCCACAACCGACAGCGGTCCGCCCGGACGGTTCAGCATGCCTAGGACTAACTGCCTGTATTGGGGGAAGCCCGGAAGCCTCGTACCGCCGAAGTCTCGAGAAATCGCCGCAATCGTGTATTCGATGGGACGGCGGACCTCTGCGTCTGCCCGGCCCAGTGACCAGAATAATTCCATGAATTCTGTTGCGGCGGACAGCGTCGAGTCGTCGAATTCTCCCCGTTTCGCACGGCGCACAGCCGCGGAAGCCGCTTCGGACAGAACAAAACCATCGCCCTCAGACGCATACACCGTCTCCACGTCTACTATACCGTTTGGGTCGTCCACCGTCGGCTCAAGCGGACGCAGCCCGAAAATGTCCCGCCAGCCTGGCAGCGTCCAAGGCGGACAATCGAAGGCGGAACCCTCCAGGCCACTGGCGGCCGCAAACAGATACAGAAGTGATTTCGCCAAAGGGATGATGCCCATGTTTGAAGCTGGAGAGGAGAAGGTCAGCGGTCTGTTCCGTTAGGTGCGGAGTCGCTGACCTCGGGGTAGTGTAACGGGGGGACAGAGTTCTCGCGCGAGTGAAAGTTAGGAGGAGTACCTCACCGCCGGACCGGGAGCATAAGTACCTCAGCCGCGGGGGAGCGCGCCGGTCGGACCGACGCCCAAACAGACGCGTCGCGCTGGCCAACATCCAACATCCAACATCCAACATCCAACATCCAACATCCAACGTCCGACATTCAACATTCAAGGCGGTCTAAAACCGTTTTCCGTGTTATGGAAGCTCAAGCTAAGCAAACGCTAAACGGTTAGTTTGCCGTCGGGATTACTCCGCTCGGTTAGAACCGGTGTCGCCCGTGTCGATCGAGCGCCACCGAATATTGGTCGGTTATTGCATCCGCCGCTAGAGCAATCCGGGTCATTATTACGTTGTTCGGCGCATTCTTCGACCGGTTGTACCGCCGCTCAGGCTCAGGGCCGTTAGTCCGCCGATCTCGGATCAAGGAGTAGACCCCGGTCACTCCAAACTGCTCCATGACTGCGTCATTGAACTGGTTACGGGGTGTACGATAGCAGTGACGGTTGCCTCTGGGAGGAGGCTAGCTGGGTTATGGACTAGGATATTGAGATACCGCCTGACAAACTATTGCCCGACAACAATCGCATCCTCCACGCGGGCAGGGTTAGGGTCAATTGAGTGGCTCCCGCTGCAAACCATCCAGAAGCCAGCGCGGACATTGCTGAGTATCCACAAAGCGAGACAAACTATTTGCCGTCTCCACCTGGACAGCTTTTGTACATGGTTCGGACGGTGGATTGACGGGTAGAGCTAGTCTACGACTCATAGTTTGATTGTGATTTACGTTGCGAACGTGCCACCGTTGAGTTTTGCGGGCCGCCGAGCCGTGTATGTTCTTCCCCTAGCTCAGTGGTTCGGTCCTGCTGCGCCGGCTTTTGTCTTCGCCGTCCGCGTTCACATGCAAACTTGCAACGGCAGGACAGCAGGCTGACTAGGGTAGACCGATAAAGCATCGCACCTGCGATCCCCAGACACTGATCGCTGCTCGAGCCGGCCGCTGGCTCACTCGCGCTCATCAAAAGCTGTCAATGTGGCATGGAGCGCCGCTGCATGGCTACATGTGGTGCTTCCTATGTTTACATACTCGCAGCCTCTCAGGATCAGCAGCCCTGCCGTCTCCTGCGTCACGCGTTATAGAAGCAGGGTGCTGTGCTGAGCAGCTTGCCCTCTTTGGGGTTCATTTGTCCTACCGTGGGATGGGTGCCGAAACAGGCAAAGGTTTGGAGGTGGCAGACGATGTCCAGGCGCTCTTTGCACAGGATAGTCGTACTTTACTATGCTGGTTGTTGAATGATCGATATGTGTTCATTCTCAAGTTTGATTCAAGCTGTTCACGACTCTTATGGTGCAAGTTGTGTATATACAACCGCATATGAGACAAGTGGCCTTTGGCTGTTTCCGCTCTCGCCGTTTTCTTGCCTCTACACGATTACTGGGAACTGTTGATCGACATGACTTTTATGTGACCAAGCGAGGGGACGAATGCGCCAAGCCTGGAGGTCACCGAGGGATCCCGTTGCGAGACAACAAGGCCCTGCGTCACCCGTTGAAAAAGGACGTTGAGCATGTTTATGAGAGCTGGGACAAGTAGGCTATCGGTTTATGTACACGGAGATATGGAATAAATAGAACGGAAGTGCAAAAACATAACGCGAGAATAGTCGTGAGTCATCGGTCACTCGAGAAAAAAGCGGGCTTTACAGAGCAATGGCGTTGTCAAACGAAGCGAGCCGAGTTCACCACGAACCAAGGGCCGCCGACCTCTCCTGTCGACTCGGCTCCTGCCGGTATGTTCTGTGACCCCGTCGTCCAGAGGTGTTGCTTGGCGGACCCGTACGGTAGCCACGTCCAGTGACGAGACACGTATCTAATGGCTTCGCGAATCACATCTGCTTGTCCCTCTTCTGTCAGGCTGCGCAAAAGCAGTGCGAAATCGTGTCGGGCTGTGATTTTGCCTAGCCCTTGGTGTTTCTTGGTTTTCTCATAGACCTGAAGCGTCGGAAACAGGAGTTTGACCGTCTTGTCCCATTTTTCAGCGCTCTCGGGAACGATGATGTAGGATAGGAAGGACCTTCGCAAGTTGCTCTTGTCGCTGAAAAAATCAAAGTGGAGGTCCTCGCGTTCGCCAACAGACAGCTCGCACCAGGAACCCCCAGTTTTGTGATTCGGAGCCTTCAACATGATCTCGGCTGGGTAACGACAAATGAGTTGCGTGAGACCTATACTCTGCGGCGCTCCCTCGTCCGGCAGCCATTCTCTTGGTTCGGACCCGTATCGGGGCACCGCGACCGAGTTCAAAGCGGCGACGTGTGTGAACTGGTCCTCGACGTCCTCGGTGCATGGGACGTGTACCCTCCTCTGCTTGTTGGGGACGTGGGGGGCGGGAGCGATCCGAGAGCTGCCTTGGCCAGTTGACCAGGCGTCCCCTTCTAACCGACGCTTCGGTGCCTGGTCGTGGCCGCGTATTATACCGAGATAGTTGTACTCCGTCACCGGATCATTCCCGTCCCCGAGGAGGTAGAGAATCCTCTCCCTACGTATGGTCCGCTGGCAGGAAGCCCTAGGCTGCAGTCCGGGCTCTAGACGGACTGCTGGAAGGAAAAGAGCCCCCAGAGGGCGAACGGGACGGAAGACCCCGCCTTGCTCGACGTGCACGCAAGCGACGTCGTGAACCTCCTGCCACTTATCGCCGGAGTTTGGCCGGTTCGCCAGCGCGCCGAGCATGAAGGAGAGGAGGATGAGCATCGTCCCGACCTCTGGCAACATGTGGGCGGCGAAACGGGGTCGACGTAGGACCCATCGATCGAGGGTGGAGCGGATCGAGGTAGCTCGCATTTGCTTGAACGACCTAGTGCCATGTCGGTCACAGCAGGAGGGGGAACTGTAGGGGCACTCACCAGAAGTCGTCCTTCTCCAAGCGTAAAAACCATCGCTGGAGGTCACTCTCGGGAATGCGGTGGTGCAGGTTCGGATAACAGTTGTAGTCGCAGCGGGTCTCCAGGCGGAGGGCTACGCCGTGCGTCGCGCTAGATTGCTTGAAGGCTTCGCACAGAGGGCTGACGTACCCGTCTCGCTCCGATCGCCAATTGCGTAGGATCTTTTTCGGGGTCGTCCGCTGTGCGTTCTGGGCCGAGTTGATGTTGTAGGTGACGCTTTTTTCGGTGCTATAGACCTGGATGTAGAAGATACCGCTGTCTCGAGAATCAGCCAAGGTATTGCTGAAACGGAACCCCGCAACGTCGTTCAGATGAGCGACCTCGTCCTTCTGGTAGCGCCTCCCGCCTCTGCTGACGTATCGATCGCTCTCCTCCCAGGTCAACCCGGACAGGTGTTCGAGCACGTGTGCGTGCGTCCCGGCGGACGCGAACAAGCACGCGGAGGGTGAATCGACGGTGTCGGATATCGTGATAGTGGTGGCGATGTCAAGGTACCAGCCTCCCTTTGCGATCTCGTCTGTATCCAAGTGTTTGAACACCCGCTCCACCGCGGCAAATCTGGGGTGGTCTTCGACCAAAGCGGTTCCGTCCTCTGCGAGTTTTGATTAGTTAGAACTGTGACGCCTCGGCCTCGTTCGCTGCTCACCTGCGACCAGCTCCTCCTCGGGGGGAGAGTGCACGCTGTCTTCTATGAGTTTCAACCCCCTCATCTCGAACACGAAGAAGAAACCGGCAGTCCACTTCAGCCGCGGGTTGAGCGCAGCGATCCTCCGACACTCGTCGATCCATGGGTTGAGGTGCGCAGCGTGCACGTCCCGACCGCTGTGCTGCATTCCTCTCCCCGTCGCACCCTTGCGCGCCCTCAGCTGCTCGGCCTTGAACGAGGTCGGCCAGCATCGCCAAGCGTCCTCGGGGAGGGTCGTCTGCGCGGCCACAAACACACAAAAATCGTAGAACTGCTCCAGGTTTGCTTCGGGAACGTAAATGCTGCCGCCCCGGTCCTTCACGAGCCCCGGAAAGAATATCCTCACGAGGATGTGGTCGTCCACTTGGAAGAAACGGGCGTTGGGTATCTTGTGCAAAGGCACCCCCTGTGGATACGCAAGGCGGTCGGTCAGTCGCTGAGCGGCGCTGTGAACCACGGACTCACTTTGACCTGACCCGTCTCGCTCATTACCTCCACGGGTGGAAGGTGAACGCTCTTGTCCAGGGTATGACTGATGCTCTGCAGCATAAAGTACTTGATAACCGCCGGCGACAATACCGGCAACGCGCCGGTGACGATGCCGATCACCGAATCGACATCACAATGTTGATGAAAAACGTGCTCATCGCCGGGCCGGTTGTTCGACAAATCAATAGCAGCCCGGCGTCTCTCGCCGGTGTGGGGGTCGTTGTAATGGCCGGTGAGCGCGAAAGTATCTCGTTCGTCCTCCCGGTTGCAGTCCGATAGCTCCTTCCATCGAGCCACCCATTCTTGCAGTGAATGCTGCTGGATGGGAGGGAGGTTCTGGTCGATCTCTTGCAGCTCGGTCACCGCGGGTGGTTCGGGCGTAGAGGAACGCGAAGACTCGCTGGAGCTGGACATTTCGTGAGTGTTAGACCGGGGAGGTTCGGCGGATGAGGAGATCCTGTGCGGGGGGCCCGCCCAATATTCCCTTTAAAGCCGGTCTATATCCAGAAGGAAGCAGAAAGCCGCATGGGTGTGGTCGTTAGCAGCAAGTTGCCCTTGGGCCTGCGACATCTGTTTGGTACTGCGTGCTGCTCGTCGGAGATCGCAAACGCCGATCCTCTTTGCATCGGCCGAGGCGATTGTCCCACCTCGCTCGCGGCCGAATGGATGTTCCGAGCTTTCGGAGGGTTCGCTTAGGCGTGCTTCTTTTGTTCGAAGCGACCTGAGTCGCAACGGGCGCAACTAGGGGCCTTCAGGTTAGGTTAGGGTGGACTGTGAACGGTACCCGGGGACCTGTTGGAACGAAAATCCTGCGATCCGATGTCGGGCTAGCATCTGCAATTATCACACAATTTAGCGTAAATGAACGAGCGCAAGCTGGGAAATGTCGGGACAGGCGCGTTGGCGCCCTGGGTGCAAGATCAGCCGCGTCCGCGTCGCGTCAACCTATTTGCAAAGCAAAAACACTCAGACTCGATCGGTCGGATTGCGCCTTCCCATATCCACTGCAGCGACGCGAGCAATCGTTGTTGCTCAGCCGGCTGATCCTCCTCCCCTGGACTGTACTCTCTTGTTCGCGGTTGCCTCCACGGTTAGGTTAGGTTAGGTTAGGTTAGGTTAGGTTAGGTTAGGTTAGGTTAGGTTAGGTTAGGTTAGGTTAGGTTAGGTTAGG
>WSTH01000973.1:0-15848 GCA_019616345.1 Ceratobasidium sp. 395
TCAGATGGAAAGTAACCTCGGTGTTTCATTGAGTGGTCAAGCAAATCACGTGTTTCATTGAGTGGTCAGCCATAGTATGTCTAGGTGATGGTTAATTATTTTGGCCCGTCGATGATGGCTTTGATGACCCCTTTTCCGTCAGGTCCTTTTCCGGTCTTGGTTGTGTTGAACGCTGCGACCGCGTCGGTAAACTCGAAGCTGAAATTTTATGGTCAGAACAAGTTTAGGGGATAGTGCGTATAGTCTTACCGATGAGTGACGAGAGGCTTGAGGTCAACTTTTCCTTGGGAGACCAACGCGATGGCGAGGCTGTAGTCCCCAGGCTACGAGAATGAGATTAGCACGAGTAGCTAGGCGCATATATAGACAAAACAGCTTACCCCGTATCGGAAAGAGCCTCGTACAGTTAGCTCCTTTATCATCATCATACCAAACGGCACCTGTGGGTCACCGCCCATGCCAACTTGGACGTACGTCCCGCCAACCCGGATAATATAGAATCCCATCTGTACGCACACCTCTGCCCCACTCGCGTCAATAACCACGTCGATCGAGTTATCACCCCTCTCGTCCAAGCCCAATTGCTTCTTCAGGTCCTCGCTCGCACGGGCAGAGTATGCAATTTTAGACTCACCCTCCTCCATCTTGGGAGGGAGGAACGCATCCGTCGCAGCGTATTTCTTCGCGAATTCGAGACGGTGCTGGGCGATATCGATGGCGACGATGCGTCGTGCGCCGAGGGCTTTTGCGACGGCCATACAGAGGATACCAACGGGTCCGGCACCGAAGACCGCAATGGATTGTTCGGGTTGGAATTTGGCGAGGGTAGAGACGGAGTGGACTGCTACCGCGGTAGGTTCAATCTATAGGAGCAGAATGAGTGTCGTATTGACATAGGATAAGCGGACTTGATTATACCATGGCACCATCTTCGAGAGACATGTTGGAAGGGAGCTTGTATGCGATGTCGGATCGGAGTTTGTAGTACCTCGCGAGAGTGCCGTCGTATGGTGGAGTTGCGGCGAACGCCATGTCGGCACAGAGCTGAAAAAGGTATGAGGTTTGAGCTCTGAGACGGATTTGAGGCCTTACATGGTAGCGGCCGCTCTTGCAGTACTCGCAAAGGGCACAAGATTGACCAGGCTCGAGCGCGACTTGGTCACCAGGCTTGAGGTCTTTGACCTTGGCTCCGACTAATGGAAGGTGTGAGGTTGGCTACTGTGTGTGGTTCGGGAGAACTTGCCCTTGTGTACAATTCCAGAGCTTTCGTGTCCGAGTACCATCGGTGCGTTCACGACAAAGTGGCCTGGTTGATCAAGGCAGGACTAGTAAATTAAAACAAGTATGAGGCCTCGGCTTGACTTACCAATGCGACCATGCGTGAGGTAGTGCACCTAAAGAGTAATGAGTGAGGGAGCGAGAGTAAATATATTACGACTGACATCGGATCCACAAATACCTAAGTACAACTTTTAGCCTTATGAATGAACAACACATTGTATGTACTATGGACTTACCGGTTTTTTTGACCTCAACGAGCACATCGTGGTCGCCGACTGTTGTGTATGCGTGAGATGTGTACTAGTAAATTTTCACGAGCACTCACTTTCGGGTACAGGCCGTTCCTCGAACGTAACGTCCTCTACCTTGTTGAGGACGAACGAAGTATTAGGCTGGTAAGAGGCGGACATGAGGGAGTGGTAGTGTGAGGATGGGTGGGTGCTGTAGATTCTTGTGCTTCAGTCTTCGGATCTTATATACCTGGCCGAATGGGTGAAGCATACAACTGGGTATTTGGGTTGCGGCGTCGGACCAATATCCTAATGGAGTAGTCGCGGAGCGCATAAGCGCCGACGACCGGGTCAACCCGCCGACTCTAGTCAGTATAGCTTATTTTTTGTGTTCCTAACCCCCACGATGGCGCTGGGCTCGCAGCTCGCGGAAAAATATCTGTTCTTTGCTGTCATTCGATAAGCCGACTACTGGTCGATCGTCGAGACTTCGGCCGATGACCGTTTTCTGGAAATAGGGGAGGGGCTAGACCTATTTCTGGTAATAGGGGCGGGAAGAAGCACAGAGTTTTCTATATTCGGCCGTATTCCGCGGGGCTGTTTTTGCACTTTAGGGGCTCGAGAGACCCCTGTTGAACGTATATAAGACCGCTCTGCTCGACGCTTGGGTTTCCGGAGACCGACACACTACCACCACCCTCAAGACCGACAACCTCGCCCATCTCCCTCCCGTGGATACCACACAGCTCAGCATGCCTCGTCGCAACATCAACGTCCAAGCTCTTGACTCTGACTCGATCCCTGGTACTCCCGACCTAGGGCATTCCGATGACGAGCGGCCAGTTACCGGAGAGATGGAGAGTCATTTCCCTCGGTGGATGCTCGAACTCGAAGGCAAGAAGGTCCAGAACCGCCTTGAACTCGGGCATGTCATTGGCCGGGGCGCGTTTGGCGTTGTCTATGTTGGGACGGGAACTCGCAGGCGCTACGCAGGCGGTCAATCTGTCGCTGTTAAGGTCCTCTCGACGATGGCACTCAGCCAGGCTCGCCGTCGTCAGGTCGAGCGCGAGATTATCTTTCACCGTCGAGTCTGTGCTCACCCGAACATCGTCACCATTCACGACTGCTTGGAGGATCTATCGACTCTGTACATCGTCATGGACGCGTGCGCCGACGGTGACTTGTTCAAGTGCATCACTGAGGACGAGTTGTACGTTGGCGATGACGATATGATCAAAGAAATCTTTAGCCAGCTGCTCGACGCTGTTGAGTTTTGTCACGGGAAGGGGGTATATCATCGCGACCTCAAGCCCGGTATGTACTCTATCGTTTGATTCCCTTACGTGGCTGACTCGAACTAGAAAACATTCTCTGCCGAAACGGAGGGACCCGTGTGCTCTTGACCGACTTCGGACTTGCCACACAGGACAAAGTCAGCAAGGATTTCCGCTGCGGCAGCGAATTTTACATGTCTCCTGGTATGGTTTGTCCTTTCGGTTGTGTGCGTGGGGCTTAACTTTAGGCGTAGAGTGTATTGGCTACGCATCAGTGGATTCGTATTCGACCTCGCACAACGACATTTGGGCCTTGGTAGGTTCAATCGTATTATTAGCTACCCATGTACCGCTCATTTAGTGTGTTTAGGGAGTCATTTTAGTCAACTTGATTACCTGCCGAAACCCTTGGAAACGCGCGGACCTGCAGGATCGAGGCTTTGGACAGTTTTGCTTGAACTCGATTGGATACATGCGCACAACTTTGCCGATTTCGACTGAAGCTATCTCTCTGCTTTCGCGTATCTTGAAGCCCGCGCCGACTTTGCGCATGTCCATCCCGCAGATGCGCAAGGCCATTCTTCGGGTCCCTACGTTCTTGCTCACGCCATTGGAGGCTGCACGAGCACCCGAAGCTGCGTTCGTGGCCGCTGCTGGATTGTTCGAGATTATGACGAAGCGGCGCCCCTATCTGTTGTTGGATCACTACGAGGACATCTGCCTCCATTACCCAGACGTTGCCGAGCGGTTGTGTAACAAGCTCAGGGCTAGCATGGTCGACCATAGGATCATCAACGGTATGGATGAGCTCTTCTCGGATCGGGAGCTTGTACAGGAGGTCCCAACAGAGCTCCCGGAATGGGCCCAACCAGTCACCGTCGATATTCGCCCAGAACAGTTAGACAGTATCGCTGACTACCCTCAGTCGCCCGACATGTCACGCGATGATTCAACCGCAACTCTCGCGACTAACGGGCCTATTACCCCTGCGACTCACCCCGCGCAGGTTGAGGACAATGTGCCCGAGGTCGCGCTGGATGGAGTTAGTCAAGTGGAAGATGGTATGAACCAGCTGAAGGTTTCTAGTGGTTCAGAGCGGCTTGCCATGGCTTCTTCCTCGTCGTCGATATTTGGCGATGCGCTTGGTCCCCGGATTGCGCGAGTGTTCGGCTCCGCTGGAAATGTGTTTTTCAGGTGAAAGCTGGTCTTTTGCCTCGATGGTCCCACATCATTCGTAAAGATGGTTGATTCATCTATGGACTTTTATAGAGCAGGTGTATCTTAGATGTTGTATTCTCAATGGTCATCTGTAGCATTACTACTTCGTGTGATCAGACATGTGTCAACTCCTGGGCAAAAGGATTGGGTTAGGTATTTGATATTCAATATCGAGCTTGACATCAAATTTCCAAAACTCAACCACCACAAATCAAAATGTCAGCGGAGGTCAATGCATCTCGACCTCTTGACGAAACTAATGACAGCGAACCACCCCCTAAGCGGGCTAAATTGGCCTCAGCATATTCCTCTGAAGCTACTAATTTACCGCCTAGGGCTTATGATGTGGACAACTTGCTTCCTCCGAGCACCTCCTTGCTTGGACTTCAAGTGCACGGTAGTTACATGTTTCAAGGCTCCGAGAAAGATGTTGGTATAACGGAGTATATCAGCCATGACGTTGCGAGTATTGAAGGTATTATCAAACAGCGGTGTGTGCTATTCTACATCAAGAAATCTAACCACTGACTCTAAGGCAGGTTTACAGATTTCTTGGTCTACGAAGTGGATCTTGAGGGCAACGTCGTACATATTCGTGACATGGGAAAGCCCGAAGGTATTAAACCTAAGGCTTCGCCGGTTGAGGTTCCATTAGAAACTCAGTCTCTGGAAGATGGAAAGTGGTCCTCAGATGTTGACACAAAACTTTCCGAGCTGCTATCCGAGGAAGCTCGTGGTCAGCTCAAAACGCTTTACGAGCAAGGACCTGAGCCTCCGCTTGTGCTCGTGAGCGACTCTGGCTGGGGAAGCCGCGCGAAGACGGAGGGGGAACCAGCCGAGACCTCTGCCGCACCAGAGCCGGAACCAGAGCCAGAGGGATCAGAACAATCTTCAAAACCGGATCGGGGGAAGGGGCGAGGGAGAGGACGAGGAAAAGATAAGGGGCGAGGACGAGGCGGAAGAGGAGGTGCAAGGCGAGAGGATACCAGGCGGGTGCTTTCTGACGTTAGTACACTCATAAGTTCTGCTGGACTACGTAGACTAAACAAGGTGCTTCAGCCTATTACGAGTAAAGAGTCGCGAACAGCCTTGCATCAGACCGTAAGGAGCTTGTTTAATGGCAAGTTTGAGACGGAGACGAGTGAGATAGCAGGAGAAGAAGGCTCGAGGGTTGTGATCAAGTGGGCTCATCGGGGCTCGGGGAGGAGTGGTCGAGGAGGGAGAGGTGGACGGTCGCAGGGCGGTAAGATAGTTAATAGTTCTCAAGAGTTATCGCAGCACTAACATACCTTATTACCTAGATAGATCTACGCCTTCGATTCCTCCTTTCATCCACTTTACCCTTCAAAAAACCAACCGAGACACTCAAGACGCCCTCGGACATCTCGCTCGTCTACTCAAGGTTCCTGCTCGTGAGCTTTCGACGGCAGGAACCAAGGATAAGCGAGGCGTCACTACACAACGCGTTTGTTTGAAGCGAGGTCGACTCGTGGTCGAGGACGTATGGAAGCTTGTTAATGGCCTCAATGGACGGCGGGCGCCAGAGGATGTCCTTACCCAGCGAGGCGAACGAGGAGTCCGTGTATCCGACATTACGTATCGTAGAGGATATCTCGAGCTAGGAATGCTCAAGGGAAATGAATTCGTTATCACGCTCAGGTAACTCAAGCTCGCAAGCCCACTAGCTGTATACTCACCTAAGTGTTATCCAATAGGAACGTCAAGGCCGATTCTCCTGACACGATAGACAAGGCAATGAATTCACTCAAGGCGAATGGGTTTATCAACTACTACGGTGAGCCCACAGGTTCGACCGTATGTGCGTGACTAACGATCTTACAGGAATGCAAAGATTTGGGACGTCGGCGATACCTACTCACTCAATTGGCTTGGCAATCTTGCGGTCTGATTGGAAACATGCTACATCGTTGCTACTCCGCCCGCGCCCCGGAGAATATCCTGATACTGAAGCCGGACGTCGCGCGTGGCTCGAAGAAGGTGACTTGGAGAAGGCTCTTCAACTCATACCGCGGCGCTGTGTGGCCGAGCGATGCATACTGGAGAATTACAAGAAACACGATAGCACAGACCGAAACTTACTTGGTGGGCTATCAGCAGTAAGGCCATCTAGATGGATATATGCAGCTTGTAGCTAATTGGCCTTCCCTCGCTTTTAGATTCCTCGGAATTTGCGACTGATGTATGTCCACGCATATCAGTCCTACGTTTGGAATTGTATCGTGTCGGAGCGTATAAAGTCCTTTGGCCGTGTCCCTATTGTGGGTGATTTGGTATACGAAGACGAGGATCCCCAAGCAGTTGTTCTGGATGAGGACAGGGAGGTAGAAGACGATGTAGTCGCAGAGCTTGCCGAGTCTGGTGAAGGGAATAGCAAAGTTTCAGAGGACGCGGTTGCTGAAGGTGAGTTTTTGCATACACTTTACGTCTCGGTTCACGAAAGATACTTCAGCGACCCCGGTGGCAGATGTGTCTGAAAAGACAACAAAAGAGTGGAAAAGTGGCAAACGATTCGGACCTAGGAAAGTCAAAGTTCTGACCGAGGAGGACCTGCCTCGGTATACGATGTTTGATATCGTCATGCCTTTACCTGGGACAGACGTCGCTTATCCTGGTGGCGCACTAGGAGAAAAATATCGCGAATTCTTGCGAGTAGACGGATTAAATCCGGATGATTTCAGCCATAAGCAAAAGTCAGCTCGTTCCTCCATTAGTGGTTGTCGATACTGATCCATATGCTTGCAGAGAATATGCTCTCGGTGGCTCGTATCGCAAAATCATCCACCATCCAAAAGCACTATCTTGGGTGACCATGCGCTATACCGATCCAAATGTTCCCCTCGCCCAGTCAGACGAAGACGCCATACTTGGTCTTGACAAACCGATGATCGACGAGAGCGGCAAGTTCGTGGCTCTACAAATCAAGCTTACCCTCGGGACTTCGGCATACGCTACTATGGCACTTCGTGAAATAACTAAAACCGAGACCAGCTCGTACCACCAGACAAATCTCACTCTCGCCTCTGAAGACCAGGCCTACCGCGATACCGCGAGAACAACGGCTGAAACAACACTCACGGAAAAACTTGACATAGCGGACTTACCGGAGACATCGCAAGGTGACGTTGTGATGGGTGACGTAAAAATAGATGAAGGCGTAGAGGGGGCGCAATCGTAGCAGCTGTAATGTATGATATACGGCTGGCAATTAAATGCATTAGTCTGCGCTACATTCATATTTACATGGCGCGAAAGCGTCCCAACAGCGACGCGGAGGGAACCCAAACAGAGCATATGTAAGACAGCATTAGTGCAAGTGACACATTGGTAAAATAAAAATTCGAGTGCTGCTAAGATTCGATGGGGGTAAATTCAGTCAAGCATGAGTCGCAGAACCAAGCTAAGAAACAATGAGGTATAACCAGACCAAAAGAACAAAACAATGAACGTGGTGCGATTACTTCTTGAGAGCATCGCGGACGGGCACTGGCCGGTTGAGTCCTGACTCTTTGCGCAGTTGAGCCTCGATTTTAGGTCGCGCCTTGCGCATGTCATCCTCTTTGAACCTGACCGAGTAGGCTGCAGCGATTAGTTGATCGGGATCACTGGGCAAGCATTGAGGAGAGATGGAGAGTAAGCAGGCAAGTGCGCCGGGAGATGATTTGGGCGTGAGGGTCATTATTTGTTTCTTCATGCAGTTCAAGATCACCAGGGCGATCCTAAACAAGAACGGTGCGCCTGAAGATGGTACACATGAGTCGGGGGATAGGTGATTTAATGTGCTACATACCTTCAAATAGGAAGACATCCCATATACGGCACCCATACTCGTACGGAACTGCTGCGACAAATGCCGACAGAATCCTAGCCGTGCTTTCAGTACAAGACCTCATGAGGATAGTATAAGTTTACCATGGTTTGCAAAAGTCCACAGCTCCTAATCCAAGCTCCCGCTAAAAACGGTGTTAGATAAGGTAAATAAATCTATGTAATGTCACTTACGAAGAGCTTGGCTGCTAGTTGTGAATCATTAGACTCGAGGGACTTGGCAAAAAACGCCGAGTCGGCTTCCATCTGCAAGGAGTTGACCGCGCAGTAGCCCCGTAGATAATTGTCCATCAACGCTACGAATGTCCAAAACGCGTCTTCCTCGGGAGAGTGCATCAACAAGTTACCAGCTATTCGACACAAACCTGCGGCACGTTGAATACTAGTCATAACGAGCAGCAACAAACATACTTTGGCTGTAAGTAATGTCTGGGACCATGGTAAGATACGCCTGTAAGAGGGACATTACCGGACCGTCCGGAACTTGGAGATGAGGCTGGGCGGTGAAGCATCTAACGGACGGAGCTTAGTACTAGCAGGACCGGCGAGCTATAAACCTACGATTCAAGATCCTTGAGAATCTCTGGCGTGGCAGGGGCTCTACCTCTCTTCCCCAATTGAGAGTACAAACCGGCCATCCGTCGAGCCTGGGAATCAGTCAGATATAACCTTTGAAAGGTGGTAAGATAGTAATTGAAAAGCATAAACCACGCAAAAACCGCACCAAACAACGCCTCGAACCG
This sequence comes from Ceratobasidium sp. 395, assembly GCA_019616345.1. Lineage (NCBI taxonomy): Eukaryota > Fungi > Basidiomycota > Agaricomycetes > Cantharellales > Ceratobasidiaceae > Ceratobasidium > Ceratobasidium sp. 395. The sequence continues at coordinate 8,593 of WSTH01000973.1, forward strand.
AAGCCGGCACGCCCTCCAGTAAGAGCTTCTTAATCTTTTTGTTTTTCCGTACAGAAGACGACGGGATGGTCTGCATTGCAGAAATCCAGCGCTGTTCTCTCGACACATGTGCAGCGATCTCAGCAGGGCTTGTCAGGCTGTTGTGGCCGGAAGACGAGGGGACTAACGAAGCCGGGACAGAGCCTCGAGTTTGGTGCGAAGGCGAGGCAGCTACTGGAGAGGTCGGAGTAGACGCTTGCCCATCTTCCTCGGGTAGACCGTTTGGCCTGTCGCTCTGATTGGACTTGCGCGAGCCAGAGTATCCACCGTCTTCGCTCGTTCGCACGATAGACACTCGACGTTTTGGTTTGACCATATCAAAGTCCATGTCGTGGAAATGGACAGTCTCCTCTGCAAGTTGAACTGAACCTCCGGGCGAAAGCGGTGTTGTAGGAGTATCGGTTGTCGCGTTGGGACGAGCAGCCTTTAGGCCAGTTGAAGAAACCTTGGAGTGCAGAGACATATTGCTTGATGCCATAGGCGAGGCTGATATACTCGTAGACGGGGGTGTATGCACATCAATTGTATCTGCGTGGCGAGGAACATCGTTGGACTGTCTTTGCCGGAGCGGAGGTGAATCGCCTGGCTGATGGTCTTTAGGCACCGGAGAGCCTGGGATACTGATACTACCTAGGCCCACACGCATCATGGTATTCGACGCGACATTTCGTAGTCCACGGAACGGACCTTTACTGCCACCGGACGAGTTCGCGTTCGTTGGTGGAGACGCGATTCGCTTTACGGGACTGCTGTTGGTCGGGGAACTCGGAGACTGAACGGGAGACTCGGAAACCCGGGCTGGGATGTTAGGAGCGATTGGTGTCAAAATTGGTGTAGCCGGAGACCCAGCTGCCGAAGGATGAGCTAGTGGACTTGATGTGGCGAGTGTCGCGGTCGCATGCGGCCTTATTTCAGGCTGTGGAGCTGGTGTACTGTATCGCGAGTTAGCGCTTGCCCGAGTAGTCGATTTACAACTTACCTAGGCTCCCGAATCGACCTCAACTCGTTCATCTGCTCCTGCGGTGCTCCAGAAAACGACCTCGAGCGCGGTCTAAGCCTACTCCCAACATACTCTCCACTACCATTCGACCCAGCCATAGTGTTCACGTTCATAGACGCGCTCCTCTGCGCCCCAACGACGCGTGTGGACACACTCGCAGTCGGCACACTCCGCCCATCAGGATCAAACAGGAACGAGATCGGAACAGGGCCAGAGCTAAACGCGAGCTCGCTGTGCGTGCGTCCATGAATAGTTGGCGTACGCACGCCGCCCGTTCGGAGGCGTTGAGTGACTAGTTGAAGCGCGTCGTGTAGGCGCATGTGCGGGACACCAGTCTGTTGGCCTGCAGCGGGTTCGGGTGGGACAGCAGGACCGGGGGGCGGCGGGGCTGTTGGATTAAACTGATGTACGGGTTTGGGAGCGTTAGGGTGCGGCGCGAATTGGGATGGACGTCGTTGAAGGCTTGCGATTGGGCTGCCACCAAATGTGCCTTGTAGGTTGATTGGGCTTGCAAGTACAGGCTTGTCTTCATCAATCTCCTCAGCGTCGTCTTGAAGCTCAGGATAAGGCGGCGGTCCTGGTTCGGCGCTTTCGGCGCTCTCCGCTCGTTGTTGCTCGATTGCTTGGCGTAGCGAGCTCGCTAGGTTTGCGGACAACGCTGGTGAAGGCGGAGCGGACGGTGTCGGCGAAAGTGGAACTGTAAGAGTTCCAGGTGACGAGGGAGCCAGTCCAGATGTAGTAATAGGTGCAAGCCTAGATGTTGTTGTGGGAGGAGTGGTGGCAGGAGGCTCAGGCGTAGGCTCAGAAGGTTCTTCCTCAGGGGTCTTCTCCATCTGAGCTTGCAGGATCGGTCCAGCGGCAAGAGGTGACATCCCAGACGCCATCGACCTCGGAGACGCAGGCTCACCCTGCGCTAATGGCGACTTTGGACCATGCAACGAAGGCGATCCGGGGCCCTGTGACGCAGGAGACATCGGCCCTTGTGACCTCGGCGACGGCTGCGATCCCGAAATGGACGCAGCACCCGGCCTGGAGTTCTGTAGATTCAACGGTGCGACCCGCTCATGCTCAGTAGGCAAGGGAGGCATCTCTCCTCCAGCACCGATAATCGAAAACCGCATACTGCGCGCGGCCATCGAGACATACGAAGACCGGTAGTGGTCGTAGATCCCCTCATCGTAGTATCCTCCTGCATTGGACGAAGAGATGGAATGCATAGAGCTCGAAGCGCGGTGATAAGGTGGTCGGACCGGCGGTAGCATTGGACCATCGTCGTCTTCAGGACCGGGTATAGCGGAGCTCTGCTTTGATATAAAGGACGTCGGGGAGGTCGGGTCGGGTGGGTCTGGTTGGCCATAGTCAGATTCGTCGTCAGAGGTGGTATTGTCATTCTCGGGTTCGTCCCTGAGGCTGGTATTATCGCTCTCTGTGGACACTGGCCGTGGTTGGTCTATTGACACGACACTTGTCCGGTTAACTTCATCGCCGGTCGCCCCCTCTGGTTCAGGCCCAGGAAGCACAGTCGTTGGGTCGAGTTCGAATCCAAACGGTGGAGTTGACGAGCGCGACTCTGTGGAGCTCCCACTCAACCGTCCATGCCCATTCGGAATTGGCGTGTTACTACCCTGCCCGAGCGGCGCCTCGTCTCCTTGGGTATCCATCAGCGTCTGATTCCCGGGTCTATCAGTGTCGTGAGAGTCATCGAGCGAGCCATCCTTGTACAACGACACGTCGTCATCTTCGTAGTCTGCTGGTTCAGCCCTTGGCTTATATCCCTCTTCGCGTCCATAGTCGCTCTCGCTTCCATCATCGTCATCTTCCCTGCTTTGGCTGCTCATGCTCTCCCTCCCGGCACCCAATAGACCTCCAAGAAGAGTTAATCCAATGCCAACTTCGCCATCAGACAATGCCGCAGAGACAATACGCGTGCGTTCCGTAGGAGATTCTGAACCCACGACATCTAAATGAGTCTGGTGGGGTAAACTGCCGCGGTTGGCTGTGTTGGGACGCAAAGAGGCGTCGGAATATACGCTGTCCCTTTGGTCGGTATCTTCCTCTTTATGTGAATCCTCGTGGTTGGGGGTGGAAGGCGAGGATACAGGAGGGATCCCTGTTGGGTCGTCGTGGTGAAAAGGGTCGTCAACGCTTAGAGACGAAGCGCGGGAGTTGCTAGTGTTGGGTGAGCGCGGGGAGAGCACACTTTCATTTTGCTCGGTATCTTGGTCCTGTTCTCCAGCTCGGTCAGTCTGGGAAGCTTCGTCAACAATACCACCTTCGTCGTCGTCGTCCTTGTCGATGTTTCTTCGCTGAAACGAGTAGACAGACGAGTCTGACAGCGGGCTCGCCTCGGTGGAAGCAAGGCTGTTCAGGGACTGACGCTGAGAAGGAGTGGTGGCTGTGGTGGTGTTTACTCGCAGCGGGGAAGAAGGTGGTGATGATGAAATAAGCTTTGCTGGAGCGGGTTCTGTTTCAGGCTCGGGGTCCGGTAAAACGGGTTCAGATACGGGTGGAGAGGCGAGCAGGGATGAGACACCGGTGAGGCTATTCTCCTGTAACAGGACGTCACGACAGACGGAAAAATAAGGAATCTAGAAGACGTACAGCACGTGCATTGGCCACGAGCAGGTCGATAGGATGCCGAATCGGGGAGTAGGTTGTGTGCGGGATCGAAGGAGTGGGCGAGACGGACGTAATCGGCGAGCCGACGGGAGAGGACGCTCCAGAGGCGGGGCGACGTGCCATGACTGCGCGCTTGAGCTTGCCGTGGACCTGTACATCAGCGATTGCAAACCGGCCAACTACGCCCTCGCAAAATCCCTAGAAAAATGGGGTATATAAAAGCGAGTCAGCTACGGTGGCAGAGCTACTCACGAGATAGTAGCCAGTCTCCGGAAGCTGCATAAGGACCGTGACCTCGTCGTCCTGGGCCGAGTTAGCCATTGAATTTGGGCGAGTATTCAGAAAAAGGAGCTCACTTTGAGGAACATAAGGTCGCCATCGCGCTCGGCTACACAGTCGACAAGTGCAGTGGAGCGACCTATGCCCCCCTTGGTCGCAAATCGCTGCCAGCGCGCGAGCTCAGCGCTCTCCATCTACTGTCGGTAGTGTCGCGGTACAGAATGGGCGATGCACTAAGCGCCGGGCGCATATCACGTGAGGGCTGGTGTTCGACCGGAGCGTTACACCACGACCACCATGCGCGACGGAGCTCAAGCCCTGGCCAACCTGCTCGACGATGTAAGCGTGTCAAACGGCGATATGGACCATGCTGACACATCAGTAGCTCTCATTTAGGTCGAGCAAAGCGACCCAACTTATCGCACTCCAACATATACACGCTATCCTGGCTGATGTCTGTGTTGAATCTTCGGAGCCGCGACCATGGTCAAACCAGCTTGCCTTCTTCCTCTCACTCCAAAATGACTTTGAGACCAACAGTAAGCTCTTGCCTCTGCCTACTAACCGTACGCTAACAACCTCCTAGTCGTCTCGCGCATACTTAGCAGTGGGATAGTTTCAGCCTCGGTGGCGCTGCGCGTCGTCGACGAGATACGTGTTAAAGGGAGCTCCGATCGGCCTACATCATCCACAACTGCAGACGTCACCGCTCTCGCCCTTTCCGTCCTCCAAGGCATGGTTTTCATTCATCCTCGCAGCAAAGTCTATATGGGCCGTAAGCTCTCTATTCAGGTTAGCTTCTACCTCTCTTCTTTTCACAATCACACTAATAATAATCATTAGACCCTACTTGACTTGCTTACCGCCCTCCGTCACGCTTCGACCAACCCCGATGACCCAGACGCAACGATGGTTTCTGGTGTGAACACACCTGACGCTACTTTGGCCGCAACCCTTTCCCCGCTCGCATGCTCCGTCATTGATACTCTACTATGTCTCTTGGTTGACTCTCCCTCTGCTCTGCGAGTGTTTGAAGAGTGCAACGGCCTCGAGGCCATTGTGCGTACACTCAAAAAGGTTACCGGCCAGCAAGTAAGGTGAGCTTAATTTGACCTCCTATAATTATTAGCTCCCGCTTATTTGGAATTAGAATGAAATGCCTCGAGTTTCTTTACTTCTATCTCCAGGACGAAGAGGTACTCGCAATTACAGGAACGCCCGTTGTCAATCTTCCCCCTACCTCTGCTTCTAAATCTGTTTCAACCCCCGCCAAACCTCGCGTTCCACAAACCCCTCGCCGGCCTCGTACAAATCAGACTCCCGCCAAGGACCGACCACGTGCTACGCCCCTCTCGAGGACCGTTAGCGGAGACTCGACATTTTCAAATAGCGAACTATGCTCGACTCGTTCCGTCTCACGCGCATCAACCGCTAGCCATTCATCCGCACATTCGATCGCTACTAGCTCTAGTGTGCACTCTGCCGCTGCAGATCCGAGTACACTCTCCGGCAACGTTGAACCAGAGCGCCGGTTCCCTAGGGCGATGGTGATGCCGAGTCTTTCATACTCTTCCTCGACCGTTTCCTCAACATCTACAAACCAAACACTAGACCCGCATGACCCCCAACAGCAATCCCGTCCCCCAACGCCCCATCGGAAGCCCAGCGTCTCGCTCTCGGATGAATGCTACGTTCCTCTTCCAGAGTCTCCTTCCAAGCCACGCCCCGTAGATGTAGGCGCTGACGAAACTCCAAAACGACGACGAGATGAGACGCCACGTGCCAAGAGCAGACATCGGAGCGGGAGCAACGCGGGTGTTTTCCCTATCGCGCCTTTGCCCAAATTAAGCCTGTTCCCGACTCCTGCCCCTGCAGGCATTTTTGGAGAAAAGGTGCCCGGCTCGAGGTCTGGATCCGCGACGTCTGTTGGGCTGTCGCTCCTCACGGGTGAGATCGACTATACGCCTACGAGCCCGAAAAAATCCAAGCCTTCCAAAACGGACGATGTGTTTGCGTCGCCTCGAGTCGAGTCTAAACCAGCGCAAGAGCCTACACCCAGGACACCTAAACCGGTGCAAGAACTTGGGCTCAAGCCACGCCATCGCCCGCGCGCAAGTGAAATCTTATCCAGACCTGCCCCTGCCAAAACTACACCAAGAAACGTGTCTACTCCGACAACACCTACTACACCGATCGATTCTACAGCTCATGCATCCGCTTCTACTACTCCAACTACTACAACGCCTTCCAATAGAACTGAAAGTACCGCCTCGGCTTCACCTATAACTCCTGCATCCGCGACGCCCGGTCGTGCAAAACGTGCCGTTATACCGGGTGGAATCCGTGTGCCCGGACGTCCCGGCGGAGTAGGAGAAGACTTGAGGAAGAGCATCGGCGCCGAGGGGTTGAGGAAGAGCCAAAGCGTCGCCGAAGGGCTGAGGAAGAGCCAGGTCGGGAGCGAGGCGTTGAAGAGAAGCCAGCCCAGTTCAGAGGCGTTGAGGAAGAGCCAAGCTAGCTCTGAGGTGCTGAAAAAGAGCCAGGTGAAGGTAGAAGGCAAGGATAAAGCTGCGCAGGCGCATCGCCTAAAGAAGAGCACATCCTCCACTCCGGTCACTCCTCGAACGAGTATAGAAGAAAATCGCAAGGTTGCGGGCGAAGGCGTTAGACGGGTGAAGGAATCAAGCAGCAAAGAAAACGTCGAAGAGGCGGAACCAAAACGGAGCATCGAGATGGAGAGGCGTACCAGTTCAGAGGCTGAAAATGATCCGTTGCCCACTAGTGGGAAGATGGTTCGTACGTCGGCGGAGAAGAAAGAGCTGCTCAGTGCGTGGTTGGGGAACGTCGATGCGCTTGTTGAAGGTGTGCAGCGCGCTGGAGTCTGGGGATTGCGGTAAAATGTTGGATCATACTCGTTCGTACTTTTACATTTGCGCTTTCTGGAGCTTTTCTTGTTATGCTCATGCTGTGGTTCTTATCATATGTTCTCATCAATGTTGGCATTCGTTTGGTTGTAGTCACTCCTTTGTGGTCAATAGATGCATAAGTTATACTTACTCGCATTGCTACACCCCGTGGATGGATAAGCTTAGTTAGAACTTTCTTTAGGTTAATAAATGCGGTAAACACTCGCAAATTCCTCCCATCTACGTACGGTCATGTGATCAGACGCAATTCCCCCCGATCACAACGCGATGACCAGATGGTTTACTTCGCTTCCACTCTCAGCTGTTGCAGATTATGACTTCTCGATCGTCATCTCCGCCTATACAGTATGCGCCCCTTGAAGAGCTATATGCCTTATTAGAGAAATCTCCAGATC